>VZDJ01000095.1:141808-163707 GCA_008694505.1 Cyanoderma ruficeps | reverse complement strand
GGGGGGGGACAAAGGAAGGACGGATTTTGTCTAAGTATTATAAAGACAATTAAGCATGGGTTGGGGAGCAACAACAACAAAAAATGCCCATTTAAAATGGTTAGAACTGGGGCAAAGGCTTCATTAAATGATTTTTCACTGTTTGTAGGATTTTTCTTCATCTCATTCTAGCATGGTGATAACTGCTGTGTATCTCCTTTAAAGAATGGAGCCTCTGTACTTCTACTGGAATGTTTACCTCACAATTCCATGTTAGTTCTTCTTGGCTTTTTTTTTGTATATTTTTTCCAAAACAGAAGCAAAAAAAAATTACCAAAAAAGCAAACACGTGAGCCAGTCTTTCATTTGCCTATGACACAAAGAAAATCTGGAATGTCTGTGTCTGGTCTTGTGGTGTTTCTTCCTTCTTCAGACTCTACTGATGTCTGCTTCTGGCTTAGGAATGTAAGGATCAGACTTAGGCCATGCTTTCCTTTGCTAAGTGTTCTGGGTCCTTCACTACAGCTGTAATGAAAATTTCAAAGGGAAAAATCTGTTCTGAATCATTTTGTTCTGTCCAAGACTTAGATGTCATTTCAAATTTCTGCTTTTTCAGCTTGTTACAAGCAGTTAAATGTATTGCATCTCAAACACCCATGTCTGATCCTCTTCCTTTGTCCTCCAGTCCCTGCAGCTTCCTGTGCTGATGGAAGCATGCAGTCTGCACCTCCAAGGACTGGTATGTCTGAGATCAGGGAAATAGCAGTTTGATTCAGTTCAGACACAGCAAAACATGACACAGCAAAACATGACACAGCAAAACATGACACAGCCTGCTGTCAAGCTCCAGTTTTTCACTCTCTTCTGATCTCATTACATGATCAAAATTACATGCTGGGAGAGACACAAAAGGGGGAATGAACACAAATGCAACTACAACTGAAGTGTTTTCTTAAGATAGTGAGTGTTAAAGAGGAAACTAGGAGATGCACGTATCTCTGGTTTTGATGGAAGGACATCATTTCACGAAAAAGTAACTTCAAATTTATTTCTCCCATACAGCCTTTGAAGCCACCAAGATGACAGAATTAGCCATTTGTTGCACTGAGGTTTCCCATAAGCTACAGGGGAGAGATTTGTGAACATTCAGCCTCTCATGGTGATGAGTGAACCATCCCCCAGTTCACCCCACAGTGGAACATTCAGGTGTACACTTAAGATTATTCTGTAATTCTCCAAGTGTCAAAACGAGAAAAGAAAGCATTCTTAAATTTCTTCAGAGCTTTTGAGAAGAAGACAGCATTTGAGAAGTTTGCTCAGTTAAGAAACTGAGAACTGTAAAACACAAAAGCAGTAGTGCCTGAGTGTATCTGCACACTGAAAGAAACCAGAGATGCAAGGGTTCAGGGCAGAGTAGGATATTTCTGGATTATTTCCAGAAAGATCACACAGACTCTCAGCCTCACTGGAAACAACTAGTTTCATAGAAAATGCTCAAAAAGTACCATGCATTTCTCAGACTGTTTATTTTCTTGTTCTCCTGACTTCACTGCTTGCCTCCTCTGATTAAAAGCAGACCTCCATCATCAGTTAGGTGCAAAGAAAATCTAAACATATACCCAACACGGAAGAAAAACTAACACCCAAGGAACTTATAACGTGGGGCCCCTTAACAGACATTGCAGAATTCAACCAGATGCCTTGGAAGCAGCCGATTTTATATGGCTGTTGAAAACTTCACCATTACTGAGTGAACAGATTTCAGTGAACTTCTATTAATGAAATTCACAGATCTCACTCCAGCAAGAGGGCTCTGCTGCTGACCTGCAGCACAAGCCAGGCATAGGGATGCTCCATGGGGGGGACTCACTGCTGCCAGATGATTTTCAGGTTTGGGGGCAGCTCTGGGGCCACAAGTTCATCGATCTTGGTCCTGTCCTTCACAGAGGTGCGATAGAAACTCAGCACGTCCCTAGCACAGTGCATCCGGTGCAGCTGGGAGTTGGGGACAGCATGTCCCAGCTCTGTTGCAAGCCGGGGCCAGCAGGCGATGCTTCAGCCTGTTCTCCTGAAGGAGCGTCTGCTGCCAGTCCTCGGGAAGAGAGGGCCCAAAGACCTCTCTGACGTGGGACTCGAGGCAGCTCTGCAGGTCCTCAGGAGGGAGGCTTTGTGGCAGAGGGCAGATCAGGCTGGGCTCACTCCTCTCCTCCTTCTCAGGAACTGCTTGGTCTGCTTCCAATTCTCTTTCCTCCTTCCTGCTGGCACCAGAACAGAAACAGTTTCAGCCTCTGGGCTACTCAGGATAGGGTCAGAACATTTTTATATTCGTGGTGTTTTAAACCACACTCAATCCAGACAGTTCAGGCATCCCATGAACTCATCAGGTCTGCTATCTAGAAGTGCACAAGCTTTCCCCCAGTGCTGCTCCCCACACAGGCTGCCTCTGCAGAGCAACCACCCACCCACCTTATTTCATTAGTCTGAGTGAAAAGAGCATTTAAAAGAGATTAGTTCCTTTTTTTATGTTACAGCTCCGTTTTCGAATTTGCTGTGAATAAAAAGCATGACAGAAAATAACCACTAGTACAGAAGAAAATCAGTACCCACATGTAAAAAAAAAATCATTAGTGTTAAGTAAAAAAATTTATCTTCTCATGTGTCACAATCTAGTCAACAACCCATGCCCGGTTTCACGTAAAACGTTACAGAGGAACTATTTTTCATTCTCGTGAAATCCCTCTTTTTCCACTCCTAACAAAAGTAGTATCACCTCTAAAGGCCCCAACCCTGCGCCACTGCACCCCCCCGCCAGCAGTGCACCTCGGTGCGCGCTGGTTAGCGAGAGAACCTGTGGAGTCTTTTCCCTAAGAAATTTCAAAATCCGCCTGGACAAATCCTGAGGGACTTGCTCAGGGGGTGTCGGGCTAAGTGACCTCCAGAAGGTTACGGCCCGCTGAAGGCCCAGCATGCGGAGGAGGCGAGAAGCCAACCCCCACCCTGTGCCCTACGAGTACCTGCGGCCGCGCCAGAACGCCCCGAGCCCCGCGGGGCCGAGCCCTGGCCTCCGCCGCCCGCACCGCCGCCATGCTGGGGGCACCTTCCCGTGCCCACCGCGGGTGACGCATTTCAGCCGCGCCCCGCAAAACCTCATGGGGAATGTAGTCCGTCCCCTCAAGCCAGCCCTCTCGCTGGGAAACGGAATTTGTGAAATTTTCCTTAGGAAAACGTTCTTTCATTAGCTTTTTTGTGCTTCAGGCCTAATCAACAGGAAGGGAGGTTTTGTCCGTGTAACAGAAAGTAGACAACAAGCTCTAAGTGATATCCAGGTGTTGGAAAGGCAGATTACTTGTTGGCAGCTCAGACTTAGGGGAGGTTTGCAAGGCTTGGGAAGGAGGGTGTAACACTGATAGTGGACACAAAGAATGCGGAATTTACGGACCACAGGATACATAGCAGAGCCCCCAAGACAAGGAACAAACTAATAAAGCCGATGCAGCAACTGTGCTGAATTAGCTTCAGCGCTGTAAAAGGTAATTACAGCAGGGGCAGATCAAGGCCACTGACACACAGCCACCAAATCAAGAAACCGCTGACTGAGAAGAAAGACTGAGGAGGCATACTAGCATGAGAAGCGAGAGGATCATTAACCAATAGCAGACAGAACACTAATTATTATGAAAACTAGGTAACTTGTCAATGAATATTAATTCATTCCTTTGTTTACTAGAATATGTAAATGGGGAAGTTTTGATAACATTGATGCTGATGGTGGTTTATCGAAAAGACGGAGAGAGACTTTCTACACATACAGATAGTGACAGGACAAGGGGGGGATGGTTTTAAACTGAAAAAGGTAAAACTAGATGTTTGGAATAAATTATTTTCTGTAAGGGCTGTGAGACCCTAACACAGGTTGCCCAGAGAAGCTAGAAGATGATTTCCCCATCCCTGGAAATGTTTGAGGCTAGGTTTGGACAGGGTTCAGAGCAACCTGGTCTAGTGGAAGCTGTCCCTGCTCATGGCAGGGAGGTTGCAACTGGGGGGATTGAAAAATACTCTTTTTAGGGTAATTCCTAATGCAAATGATTCTGACATTGATCTTGGATCAGAGTATCAGTAGGATGCTGCACATCAGGAGCCAAGGTTTCACTGAACTCAGGTATGTGGAGACCCAGAGGACCACAGCTGAAGCAGGAAAGAAGTGTTATTCCTGACACTAGCATTAGCCTCTGGAATGTTTTTTGGCAAATCACATGCTCTTTGTTCATTGTCAGGAGAGACTAAATGCAACCCTTAATTATGCAGTGAGTGGATCCACATGAAAAATTTTGGCTGTTTGTTTATTGCCTGTATGACATGCTGATTACTAATGCAGAGGCCATGAGGAGGTGGTTACAGGGTGGGGATTTTGCCTGTTTTCCCTGTATTTGTTGGCGAGAGCAATGAGTGCCAGTGGCAAGGAGGAGCAGCCAGCAGAGAGAGGTGACCCTGAAAAGATGTGGAGTCCTCTGGGTTGCCTGGCCCTGGCTATTTAGGGGGCTGCTCCAAGGCCTCATGAGTTGATTGGTGTAGCACACAACCAGGCAAATATTCTTGCACAACCTTAGGCCTGCTGTTTTTGCCATTTATGCTTTTTTTTTCCATGACAACCACCTGATTGTGCTATAGCTAACAAACCTTACTCCTTTAACAGAGACACAGCAACGTGCCAAAGATCAAACAAACCATTGGTGTGCAATATCTGCCTCGTTATTCAAGCTATACAACAGGTAGGCCAAGATGCCTTCGTGTATGCTTTGTATTAATTATTGTGAAAAACACCACTGTAAAGGTGATTTGTAAGGACAGTCTTTGCACAGTCCTGACTCAACGTGTGCAACCCTAACACAGTGTGTAGCAGCCTCATCTCACCAACAGTGGCTCTTCAGAGACCACTAAAGGTAGTGTTGTTTATCTGTGGCCTGATTCCTGAGCAGTGAACATCTCCCAAGTGTTTTAGTGTCTGCCAGACTTCTGTCATCAGGATTAACCTCTCCGGCTGTGTCACTATTGGGTTATTTGCCTTTGATATCCTCAGAGTTACCCAAGCTCACTAGCTGTAACACTTTTGTCACTCAATCTTTGGAAGAACTACCAAAAACCACAGATGTGTGAAAGATATTGTAAAGTTTACACAAAATAAAACCAAAAAAAAAGTGAGGTAGAGATTAGTTTTCAATTACTGTTTTATTGACATGATTGAATACACAGTCAGGTTTTAGAATTCAGCATTATGGCTGCAAAATGTGGTAATGGGCAAGGGTAGCTATTTGAACTGCTAAGGAATTACTGAATCTGGCTGCTATTCCAGGGGCTGAGTTTCAGACTGAGGAAGGGTGGGTTCATGATTCGTTGGCAGCTGTTGTTTGTTGTTTGGAAAGAATTCCCTTTCCTTGGAACGTGCAAATGAAAAAAGAATATCCCCTTGGTAAATTGTGGGAGTGAAGGGTGGAGAGGGAGCTCAGCCATTCTATCTCCAGTTTGGTGTAGGGGAAGGGAAATTAGGTTTCTCTGTTTTCCTTTCATTTCTGAACATCTTCCACTGTGTGACAGGAGGAAGGAAGGTTCCTGTGCTTTCAGTAGGTGTAGCTGGCAGTGAACAGTGACTGCATGGCAGCTGCATCAGTCTTTCCAGACAAGACATACTGTCCCTTGCAAGCCAAACTGTTAATCTGAAAAATAACACAAAAACAAAACCAAACAAAAGCACAACAAAACCAAACAACAAACAAACAAAACCACAAACAAACAAACAAACAAAACACCAAAAAGAGAGAGGGAAACAATTAGCATGGATTAAGAAAAGCTGATGTGTAAAGAACAATCAGAAGAAGTAACCAAGCAAGGCAGAAATAACAGAATAACACCCCTGGGTGGATATAAAGTGCCAGGAGGAGTGGGATCACGAGCAGCCTTAGAAAAGTGACAGCATGTGTCCCTTCATGGAGAGCAGCTCTTCTCTGTGCTGGGGGGAAGCCTCGTACCTGTGCCCGCTTGCAGAAGGCCTCTTGGGCAGCCTTCTTGTTCTCATTTTTGCCTAACCACGCAGCCAGGGCAGAGGCTTGCAGGGCTCTCCCATAGGAAAAGGTCAGTTTCCAAGGCTTAGGCAGAGGGGACTGATTCATGGCATTGAGGTTGAGAGAAGCCTCCTCTTCACTCTGACCTCCAGACAGGAAGCAGATTCCTGCAAGAAAGAGATTTTGAGGCTTAGAAATAGAGCATTCCAGCTGCCTCAATCCCTGACCTTTACTTGCCCAAGGAGCAGGCATGTCAGAGGTATGAGAGAGGGTGGGAATGAAGAGAGGAATGAATCAGGAATCACCAGGAACAGCAGCAGGAACGGTGCGGAGGAGAGTAGTGACAGTTGCTATGGCTACATCCTGAGGGGTGTACTTCTTGGAGCAGGAGTGCCCAGCCGTCACCATGTTGGGTTTCAGCAGTGTCCCCTCCAGGTACACATGATGATCATTCAAAGCCTTGTAGACAGCAGCTAGAACCTGAAAACAGGAGGATTAAATACACAGCTCTGCTCAAACCTTCACTTCAGCCTGCTGTGAAAAGACAGCTTATTCTTTGGTACTGTAGCATGATGAAACTGAATTTTCTGAAATTCATTTGAAATTGAATTTTTCTTATGAAAATTATCTCTGGGGTTGCAGTTGTGGAGAACCCACTACTTTTGAGATGACCAGGATACAACTCTTCATATTTGTCCCTGCTGAAATCGAGGTAATTTGGTTTGGTCCTGATACATATTTTTGAGATTGAGAATGCTTATATTGTCATTGAAGTGAAAATCCAAAAGCATGGAAAATACTCTTGTATTTCCTATTAGTTTGTTATGTGCCTAGGAGCAGCTCATTTTTGTGATGCAGTTATGAAGGACATTTTTGGTCAAATCTCTTTGAGATCTGTGAGTACAAACTGCACAAAGTTTAGCTGCTGATTGGTGAGGAGGATCACAGAGGGAGGAGTCTCTTCTTACCTTCTCTGTGACATACTGACAGCGCTGGAGATCATGGTCTCCATCAGGCAGGATTTCTGGCTCTACAATGGGTACCAAGCCATTCTAGGAAAAGAAAGACAGGATTCTTTAGGGCTATGGAAGTAAAACTGTTCATGTTTTTTGCCCTGACTTGGTAGTATTCCTTCATGCTGTGCTGCCCTTCCTCCCTGTCTTTCCCAAAACCCTCACAGGGATTCTCCTTTCAAGCTACCTAGTGTGCTACCACAGGAAAGAGGGTGAAGGGGCAGCAGCATCTCAGGAAAGGCTGCTGGAGGGGAGGTACCTGCTGGCAAATGCTGGCATAGCGTGCCAATGTGTTAGCATTCTCCTGGATGGCAAGTTGAGAGGGTGTTGTGCTGGTGATCTTCAGCACTGCACGCCACTTGCCAAAGTCAGCACCATCTTTCTTGTACTGGGCACAGCGTTCAGCTAGCCCATCCAGCCCTGCAGAGGGAGAACAATACTTCACTCTTCAGCACGGAGCTCTGGAAAGTACCATGAAGCCAAGGCTGCATTTCAGGTGAGTGACCCTATGGCTTTTCTTGTGCAGGCCATAGCTCAGGCTCCTTAGAACTCTTCTTACCTTGGATGGTGGTTTCTCCATTTGTTCCTGCTAGAGGTGCTGTGCCTTTATCCAGCTGTGGAGGTCAGAAAAACAGGAAGGGTTACAGAAAGGTAGGAATTGGTCTAATTCTTACCTTCTTACCCATGTCTAGTCTGCCTTTGAAGGCTGACTGTTAGTAATGTGTGGACCTTCACACACTCAGGGTGCATGAAGGAAGGAAATGCTGGAGCAAAGGGGAAGAAAAAGGAATGAACTAGGTAAGAGGAGGGGCAGTGTGTATGTAGATGCCCGCAGGAAATGGCTCAAGAATTCTGTCAGATGTGGAAAGAATTAGATTCAGGTTTTGCATAGAAAGACTTTTTTGCAGTGAATGGTGAGTAGATAGAAGTTGGTGTATGAAAAATTCCAGCATCTAGTGCAAATATGCCTCTAGTTAGTTGCACAAAAGCAGTGCAGAGAATTTTAAAACCAAGAATAAAAATGGGGGGGGCAGCGGGGAGGGCCGCAGTCCAGTGTTTTTCCAGAGAGAGTGCAGCCCCAAATATAACTTTCTCTGGAAATGGTGTTTCTCTGAATTATGGCGCCAGCCCAGCACATACAGATACTCACCTTAATTCCCACCACAATGCCTTTTTCCTTGATGAGTGCTGGGAATGGCTTTCCACAGCTGTCTTTCTGATAGAGGGTCTCATGGAAAAGGATCACTCCCCCAATGCTCTGGTTGATGGAAGTGTCCGAAGAAAAGAGGATCTCTCTAAAAGCTCGGCGGTTCTCCTCTGTGTTCTCCACATTGATCCGCTGCAGCCTGTTCCCCATGGTACCTAGTGACGTGGACAAAGGCCAGACAGAGGTTCTAGGCTTGGCTGTTCTCCTGGTCCCAATAAGTAGTAAAGACCTGGGTTTCAGTTCAGAGCTTCCCTTCTCAACCCATAGTTGGTAAGCTTTTGTTGTTATAGCTGCAGTCCTACCTGTCTGAATTGTTTCTTCTCAGACAACAGTTTCTAAGTGTTTTTCATCTACTTCACTGATTTCAAATATGAAGTAAAACTAAAAGGAAAAAAATTTTGCATATTGCATACTGATTGAGGTCTAGAACTCACCCACTGATTCATCTGCAGCTAGGATCCCCTTTCCTGAAGCCACAATCCGCTGAGCAGTGTCTGCAAGAGCTTTCTTCTGCTCTGGAGACAGTGCTGGGAACTGGTGAGTCATGTTGATTTATCTGTGGGAGAGAATTACTGTTAAAAGTAATTACAAGAAATTCTGGGGGAGACTGTGAATGAATGGCACCACTCAGGTGTTTCCTCTACAGGGCTCTTGGTGTTGGTCTGGTCTATGTTATCATAGGCAATATGACCAGAAATCCATTTGAGTTCTTCTAGGCTTGGTGCATCTCAAAAAACTAGAAAGAAATGCAGGCGAAACATCCTACTACCTCCTTCTAGAACCAAAGTGGGAAAGACTCTGCATTTTACCTGGATTTGCTCAGAAAATAAAAGAAGGTCAGTCTCATAAAAACATGCACCAAGTAACAAGTAAGCAAATTGCTGACTCTGCAGACTTTTTCGTTTCTGTCAGTAGAATGTCAGTTATTCCACTGATTACATTTACACATTTCCTAACACTGCTCCTCTTGTATTTTCTGCCTCTGTTGGCAGTATTTGCTGCTGTGTCTGGTTGACTTTTCATTCCCAACCTTTTGCTCGGGTTTGTAATTCTCCCCCCTATCTCTGCTTTCAGAACTGTAGCGCATTACTTCCTCTACAGAAGATATGGGGCCTTAGGAGAATTCACCACTCATTTCTATCTTCTTAGCTGTGGTAGAGGGTTACCAGCTGCAACTGCCCAGAACCTGAAATCTGGGTTCTGTCTTGATATGACAAAATTCTTGGTCTTATTAATGTTTGGGTTATATGGCATTAAATTACAGTTTCTCTGATCAATTGAATAGTCCAGGTTACTTTTCTGAGTGCATAAGCCTGTAATTCTGAAACAGAAAAAAAATCTCTTCCTTCAGTTTATCATCTGTGATAGCTAAAACAACCTGTGTTTTTATCAGTGGGTGGTAAATCCAGAAGGTAAGTGATTAAAAAAACCCCATAAAAGATCTCAAAAATCATGTTTTCCTCCAAAAGGGCAGGCCTCTGGACAACATTTGCATTTTCTATTCCCAAACTCTGCCTGAGAGAGCAGTAAGAACATGCCATTTCCCATTCCATCAGAGATGGCCAGAAAATATTCTTCCCTATATAAGCATGTAGGCAGGCAACTCCAGCTTTTTATTTCCCTGCACATAGATGCTGTATTGACAGAGAATTATTATCTTATCCTTCCTGCTGATGGGCATAATGGGGAGAAGCAATAAAGGGTCTGTCTTCTATGCATGATAGGGTAGAGAGTTCTGTACAGCATGCCCATATGGTGCCAAAATTTTCTGGCAACGATGCCATCAGAGTATGATAACACCTGTAATTTCATGTTCCTGATTTATAGCTGAAGGTACTTTGGTACTGGTAATGTTATCCTGCAAGATTCAAATGGCATTGTCTGCCAGTACAGAGCAGTCAGATGCAGTGTCAAGGTGTCTGCATTACTCTTTGTGACCTGAGACTGGAATTTTTCACATGCAGCTTACCACAGAGTGAGTCATTTTAGGTTCAGAGGGAAGATGAAGGAGTGCAAGATAAAGACTTAGTTAAATTAGGGATAGTTCTCTGCTTTTCAGAGGGCCGAAATGCCTTCTTGCTGTGGTCCTGTTGAAACAGGCTTAGGTGAACCCCCCTCTCCATATGCCAACCGTTCTGTGGCCAGAACTCTGAGAACCATCCTTCTACTGTGGTGATCACAGTTCCATCACTCCCAGCTCTTGGCCTTTTCAGCTCACTCAGAGAATTTGAAAATACATGGTTTATGCTGCACAGCTACTTAAGTTCACTTACGACTCTCCTTATCCCTCACCTGCTTTCTGTGTTGGATATGTCTTAAAAAGAGGAAACTGGTTTGTTATTATGATTACTGTAATAATAGTTTGGTGATCAGCACCTCTGTTAAAACCACACTACTGTTAAATAAGTCATTATGTAAAATTATAAAGAATTATGCTAGTAGTTCAGAGTGTCTGTGGAGAAGACTGGAAAATTGTGCTCAGGCAAGAATATGATCTTGTCCAAGGTCAAAGCTAATGAATTGCTAAACCAGGGGTGGGATTTTAGAGTTGCAGTTTGGAGCTGTGTTACAGCACTAGGAGGTGTATCCAGGTAACTTGGAATCCAGCTGGCTGGACTGTAAGATCACGAGTGGCTCCAGTCATGCTATGATGGGTACACTTTCTTTCCAGTGATGCCATAAACAATGAGACGTCTGCTCTATCTTACTAGTTCCCAGTGTTTGCCTAAAGATAACAAGGAGACACTTATCACTCAAAACCAGCCTGCAAGGCACATTTTCAAAATATGGAAATATGAGTTTCCAGTGAATAATGCTGTTCCAAGTGAGTACTCTGAGAGACTGAAACAACAAAGTATAGTTTCAGAGTGATGAATTGGAAGACAGCAAATTAGTTCCAGATACTATGCAAGTATCTCATTGAGTGTGAATGAGCAGGTGGAGATTTGCCCAAAGTCTCCACAAACTGATTTTTAAGGCCATGGTGAGTGGTTCACAGCTACTCTGCTGAGCTACAGGGAGAATAAAAGGCACGGCATTTCTAGATGAAATGGTGAAGAAATAAGGGCAAAAGAACAATTGTAAACCTTGTAATAGCTCAAAGGTGCAGAATGTTCTAGTAGCCTTGATTTAAGATTTCATTTTTCTGTGATTCTTTCATAAGCAGCATAATTTCTGAGAATCTTCATGTCTGCATTCAGAAGGGGTGTCTCTGCTGCAAGGTTGTGCTCTGAGCAGGGGAGCAGGTAGAAGAGGAGTGGAGAAGCCTTACACTTCAATAACATTTCACACAGCCACCTTGTAAAGAGTAAGCTCCCAGCACATCTCTAGAAGCATTAATGCCTCCTCTGAAAGAGCTGGGTATGTCACTTCACAGGTCCTGAGAAAAAACAGTTGTGCCCAGGCTGCCAGACCTGCACAGCTCATTTCAGTCTGCCAAGAACAAAGTCTGTTTGTCTTAATCCGATTTATCTGTTTAAATTGACAACTTTTCCAGGAAGAAAAAAGTTCTAATGAATTATGATCTCAGTAGCAGTAACTGGGAGTTGTCCCACCACTAAAATGTTTCAAGAAGCTTCGTTTTTATTTACCCATTTTAGGCTGTGGGCTAAGTGTCATAAGCTCAAGTGATTTCACATTGATTTTACACTGTATGAATACAATGCATTTTCTTTGTAGTATCTGCTTACTTTTTTAAAGTAGAATTAAAAAAAAAACCTCAAAAGAATAAAACTGCAACACGCCCCTCCCCCCACCCCCTCAGCTTTGTAGCTACCTGGAGTGCTGATCAGGCTTCAACAGCTCCTTAAGTTAACAAATTTCTTTGTTCAGCCCCTAGCCTGTGGCCACAGGAGGTGGAGATGTGGGAACAGGGAACAGCACAATTGTAAAAGTAAATATTTTAATGCTGAAATCTTGGGTTTTTCTCAGCTACCATAAAGAAGAAGGACTATGGGGAAATGCATGATGGCAGCACAAGCACTGGATCCTGTTAATATTAATAGTGAGAATCAAAGAGCAGAGTCAAGATGAATAGCAGAAGGAACAATGTAACATTTTGCTTCCAATCATCTTAGAAACTTCAATACATCATTGGCATATTTTCTTTCCAAGAACCTCATGTGACTGGCATCTTCTAATCTTATATTAAAAAGAAAAAATCTCTGCTGAGTTCCAGTTTGCAGGTGGGAAAAGACTGGATCAGAATCTGTAAGCTTTTCTCTTGGGTCTCTTCACTGACATCTTTTATAAAATTGGCTCCAAAAGTGCAGGACCAAAGTTTTAAACTACAGTTTGTATCCCACACATGTAGCTTTTTCCTATTCAATTACTAGTAAACACAGTCCTTCAGCACTATCTGACAGTCAGCAATACAAGCTCTGCACACAAAAGATTTGCTTCCAAAGAACAGGGTTTGAAGAAGAAGTAGCTGAATATATAAACAGATAAATACAGTTGGGAGGGACAATGAAAAGTATTCAAAAATTTAACCTATCACATGTAGATTCAGTGCTGGCTTGACTGAATTTACTTCTCTTTTACACTTGGGTGGTTAGAGAAGGCAGAAACATAATGGCTTAGGCACCTTATGTTCTCACTGCAGCAGATATCTGTGATTACTGACCTCACTTCTTTGTGGAGCTCCGTTAAAAAGCTGTTTCTAAGTAAGTCTGGTTCCTTGGGTGTGGGGAAAACAGATGGGTATGAATGGCTGGGCAAGCCTGGTCCCATCCTGCTGACAGAGCACATTCTTGTCTAGGTAGCAGAAGACACACAGCTGGCAGGACTACTTGATATGTCTGATTGATGGGCAGCCATCCAGAGGAGCCTGGACGTGAGGGTGGGAAGAGGAGCACTGGCCAAGACAAATGCCCAGACATTGCCAAGGGTGCAGAGCCCTGGCAACCATTCCCCCAGGACTAGTGGGATGAGGAAACAGCTCTTTGGGGATGGCCTAAGGCCGTGTCAGGCAGCATGAACAGAAGCCAGCAACAAGGGCCCAAGCATCCTGTGTGAGTAGGGGTCCAGCCTGGAGGGCCAGGGAAGGAGATGTGTTATCCCTCTCTGCTCAGCACTGTGTAGTTAACATCTATGTACTGCATCCAGTGTTGGACCCCTGCAGTACAGGAAAAACACTGATAGATTGATGTGACTTAGTTCAACAGATGCCACCAAGAAGGTCAGTGGCTGCAGCACTTGCTCTGAGAGAAGTCTGCAGACCTGGGTCTAGTTCAGCCTCAAGCAGTGAGTGCTTCTGGGGCACCTCTCAGCAGTCCTCAGTACCTACAGATTGTGATCAAAGAGGCAGAGCTTGGCTTTTCACAGCGGCTGTGATGGGATGCTTAGAGACAACAGGCACAAGCAGAAACTAAGGAGATTCAGACTGGATATGAAGAAAATTTTTTGTTGTTAGGACAGCCAATGTAACAGATTGACAAAAAAGGCTGCAGTGTCTCCATCCTTGGAGGTTGCCAAGACCCATCTGAATAAAGCCTTGAGCACCTTGGTCTGACCTCATGTCTAACCCTGCTTTGGGCAAGGGGTGGTTGGACTACAGACCTCCTGTGTCCCTTTCAGCCTGAATTACCCCATGACCTTCTATGACTACCTGTTTGAAGGAGTCAAGGTGGAAGTGGTGCCTCTGGTACATATGAAGGAGCTCTCAGGAAAGAACAGAACATTTCTCCAATCATATTTGCACTGAGATGAAGGGTTTGGGTTAGCAAAATGTTTTATTTCTGGATTCTAAAAAGTCTCAGAGGTACAGGACAAAAAGAAATACTCATACTTCTTTTACCTAGAAAAAGGGTCAGATGTTTTTGATTGACATGCTAATGTTACCATCTCCATAGGTCCTTTGGGCCAAATATAATTGTAAATTACTTGGGTTTTTTTTGCTCTCTGATTTTTTTTACCATTCTCATGTTCTGTCTAGAGACCTTGATCCAATATCCTTTCCCAGGTGGAACTGCAGATCTGAAGTTCCCTGTGCTGATTCCCTTGTTAGCCTCAGAGCTGTACTCAAGCCCTGAGCAAACGTATCCCTATTTCATTTCCCTAGCAACTATGAAAGGAGGTTATGTTCCGAGACCTGTTCTCTGCAGTCAGTGCAGAGCACTCAGAATGAAGGCTAGATTTGGCTGAGATGGTAGGAACATGGTTGTTTGGAAGCAAGTTATGAGGAAGAAGCTACTTCTGTTTAAGCCCTAGACTTTTCTCAGAAAAGGTAAAAAATTGCTGTTAGACTTGCATGAGAATTCAGTGAACTGAATAGTTTTGGGTAAGCACATGGCATAGTTGAACAAGTTGATGGAGGATCACTGACTCAGTGAGGATTTGAGTTGATCAAGCAAATTCCTGAAGCTGGCTGGTCACAGCTTGAAAGGTTACAGATTACAGATGCAAGAACAGGCTTTGTTTTCATGCACTGCAGACTTTATACCCCTTTGCCAAATAATCTTATCCACACCACTGCACTAATGCTTCAGAAGAAGCTACACAACAAACTCACGTAATTGCAATTGTCAGCACTGATGTCTGTTAGGACCAGCTGCCTTCTCCAGTCATTCTCTATTCTCCTTGCAAAACAGAAATTTATGTACACCACAAGCAAAACCAAACATGAAACAAAGCGACAGAAAACAATGCAGGTGTGTTATTGCTCTAGTCCCCTTAGGCAGAGGATTCACCCACTCACCCAAGGAGTTCTGAGTGACTAAGCTAAGTTAGAAAGCCAGTGTTAGCAGCAAGTGGATCACTTTAGAAGACCCCTGCAGAATGGCTGAGTGCTTATTTCTCACAAGCTATTCCTGAAACAAAAAAAAATTAAAACAAAACCAAAAACAACATTCCAAGCCCACTGTAGATAAACATACCAGCTGCTGATATATGTACCAGCTTTACAGTTTAGAAATTAAATTATTATACTTACTTTTTTGTGGGCAGTGTCTTTGCTGCTACAAGCTTCTGGTGAGGTGTTTGCAGGCAAAGAGACCCAGTCCTTCTAATCACTAACTTTTATAAAATTCTTGGTGGGGCTTTTTTTTTCCCTCCCCCCACTACTCCTTCATTGTCCCTCCTCCCCTGCAAGCTGCCTGGGGAGGTGTCACTGCTCAAGGTCAGTCATTGGCTGTCAGACCACCACCACACACCTCCAATGGGACCTGGTCATGCTCCTGCTGTTCTTCCCCTTTCCCCTTCCCTGTATATATAAGGTGATTCATGCAGTAAAACTGAGATTTTTCCAGTTGTTTCAAATTATTTTTCCTCTTTCTAAAATATACCAAAAAGAATTACAAGAGAAACCATGGAAATTGCTTACAAGTATCTTGGGCACAACTTTATCATTTAGGGTTAGATCTTCTGAAAGATTATACTTAGGAAACTGCAGGAAGAAAGAGCAGACAACAAAACGCAGAAACAATGCAACAGATCCTTAACTGGCATAAGCTGGTACCATTTCAGTGGCTTCCTAAGTGTTACACTGCTTTACCTCAGTGGAAACTCTAGCATGGAAACATTTTCCTTTTTCAGTTGGTATATGGAAAGGCAAAATGTGATGCTACAGTATCAGGTTTGATGGAAGAGCAAGTTCTTTCTCTGATGTCCTATAACACAATGTACCTGTGAAATTAATGGTTGTCAGACCAAACATGCCCACAGTGAGGTGCACAGCTTCAAGCCAAATTTTCCCCCCAAATCCCATTGAGATGCCCACCCATATTACAGTGACATGCAAACTTCTCTTTTGCTTTGCAGAATTTTTCTGTGAAAAATACTGATGCTGTATAAACGGTGTATCAGCACTGCAGTTTATATGAATCCACACTACAACCATTCACCAAGTCCAGGTCTACAAACTTGATAATTTGCTTTATTTTCTTTCTCCCCATCCTGCAGGCCAGTACTCCTGGAGGGAATTATAGCACGAGGACTGTTGGACAAACTTCATACCCTCAGGAACAACACCCTCTGCAACCTTGGACATTGGCACATTTTTACCATAGAGACCCAGTGTTTGCCTGAAGAATGACGTAGTTTCTCTGTTTATTTGGCTCCTGCAGTGACTCTTTGGCCTTTATGTGGATAGGTGAGACACCTGATTTCTCCTCTCTCCACAATGCTGTTTTCCTTAGGGCCCTTCCTCCTTGAGCATCTCTTGTGCAGCTGCATGCTGAGGTCAGTGTTTGTAGGAAACCTTAGGAACCTGCCAGACAGTCAACAGAGAAACCTCTGAAGGAGCTGACAATGCAGTCCAGTAGAAGGCCTTGTGCTTGTGTTCCTCTGTTTTCTTTCACATTGCCCTTCCTGATCCATTCTTATTTTGCTGAAGAAAGCTGTGGCACATTACATGGACATAAAGTCTCTCCTGCTCTACAGTGTTGGCTTTACATTCCATTTCTCCCATCCTAGCAGAAAGACTAACCACATGCTGTATTAAAGTTTCTCCACCACAACAGAAGCATCTAATATAGATTAAAAATATTTTAAATTAAATACCTTATCTAAGACCCTCTTGAGACCAAGAAGGTGCCATAAATGGTGGTCTTCTTTTTCAGAGTCAGAGTTTGAATCCTGTTGTTCCTGGTTTGGCTAGAAGCTGATACAGGAGGGAAGTTCTAGGAAGTGTTTTATTCCCAGTCTCATCTGTAATATGGTCTCACAGGCTATTAGAGGAAATCTATGGGAGTCTTCTTGGAAAAAAAGCAGTGTCAGATATTCAGATACACTTTAAATAATCCCCTGCTGTCCAGCTTACATTTTTAGCACTTTCAGAAGTATATAAATGTATTTTCAGATGGATAATAGCTGATGTGTGCCTTTCCAAGCCTTCTAACACTTCGATCCAGCACTCCAAGCTTAGGATTACAGGTCCTTGCAGAGATTTTGGGGACAGAGGAGATAAAAAAGTGAATGGACAAGATGCTTAATTTTTTTCACTTAATTTAGGAATGGGAGCCTTTTCAGATAACAAAATGGAATGAAGAAATGTAGTAGATGATGTAACTGTAAGGTGTTAGTATGCAGACCCATCACACTGACCAAACTGTGCAGAAATTACAGGCATATTAAAATTACACTGGAAAAGAGTACATACTTCAATCCGATGTAATCATACTTTGGGGGTACTTGTGCCTCATGAGTAGTGTGCAATGTACTTGCATTTACCAAACAACTAACCTGGCCCATAAAAAGTACCAAATCATTGCCTGCACCAACTATTCCATGGCAAAATTGGTATATTATCCAAGGTGTAATTCTGTTTCATAGAGGTAGTGTTCGAACTCAGACCTGGCAACTCTTACACCTTTCCAGTGGCCATGAAGGCAGGGCTCCCAGTGGGAGTTCTGTTTCAGAGGTAGAACCATCTCTCATCTGCATCCCTGGGGTTCCTCATCCTCCTCTGCCTCTGGCATGGGAAAGAGGACATATGACAAAGATCTCAGTCAAGGATAAGGATAGGGTGAACAAGAAGGGAGATCAGTTGTATTAAAGAACAACTGCTCTCAGTTTTTTGTATTCTTAAAAATGGTTATACAGACTATTGCAGTGATTGCTGATACACCTTTTTAGTGAAGAGTGTAATAATTTATTAGAGAAAGAATCACCAGCTGATTTTGAGCTTTGCATGTCTGAGAATTGATTGCTTAAATACATATCTAACTAAATACAGTGACTAGGGATTTTCTGCATAGATTATGTCTTTTTAATGTGGTCATGAGAGAGCTGAGAGAAACAGTTTTGCAATATAAAAAACTTCATACCTGTGTTTGAAACATCACTGCAAACAAGATGCATAACTAGTTACAGAGCTTAAATGTTCATTGTTATGCCTTTTATAGCATAGAAACAGAAAGTGGTAGTTAGCTATAAAAGAGATTGCTTAGGTTAAAACACAAGAAATGTGTCACAACGTAAGTGAATTTTCTATTTTAATGGCTTTTGCCATTGAGACTTTGCTGGTGTCAACTTTTTCATCTTTAATTTCCATACAAAAAGTTGACGGAAGTATGCATTTAAAAATATTAAGGACCATTGAAAACTCTATTCACATGTGGCATGAGTTATTACTTAGGTCTTAATTTGTGGGTTTACTTTTTGGAATTTGACAATGCAATACTGGATTTTTGTAGTAGAAGTTAATTTAATTGTTGTCCTTCTTATATCCAGCCTTGCTGTCAAAGAATCTTACAGTTGTGCACTTAAGTTTTAGGTGAAGTCTTCCTGGATAAAATATATTAAAATCAACAGAAAGCTGTTTTAAAGACAACGGATAAAAAGATTTCAATTGCTTATGGTTTTCCAGATTGTGACTTTTATTGTCTGTTTCTAGCAATATAATTCTGATAAATTTTGCCTTTAACTACTCAAATGAACTAGCATTTTAAATTACAAAAAAAAAAAAGTAAGTGGGAAGAGTGATAAATTGTAGTACACCTTAAGAAGAATGATGAAAAAGACATGGATGAAGCAACTTCAGATATTATATGGTCACCACAAGAAAAATTACAAACATACAGCTTCTCTCTGCATTTAAGTAAATTAAGAACTACTTTTGGATCTGGTCAGATCTGTAAAATGGATTGAAATGGAATGGAAAAAACCACTGGGAGTTGGAACAATGTCCAAGAATAACATGGATCCACATGAAAAACACCTGGCTTTGTGACCCCATGAGGCTGTTGCCTGCATGATGGGGTTAAAGTCTAATCTGAGCAAGCTCAAGGAGAGTGGAGTCCACCTCCTACCCACCTCTCCACACCGTGCCGGATGTTTCCTGTTTTCTGTACTCTGCAGTCTTGCTTAACCTTCTCAAAGTCCAGCTTGTTCATCCCTATCTAATCAGAGGTATTATTTACTTAGTGGTTTGTTTTCCCCAGTCACCTACAGCCCTCACCCCCAATGTGGAGAGTCTGGATATTTAACTCCACTGGAAGAAATGGCCCTATATTTTTGGCTCCACAGCAGAGTCTACAGACAAGTACGTTGTGGGGGTTAGGGGGTGTTGGGCAGAACAGACTCAGACCATCAAGGAGATTGCACAAGAAAGGGTTTGCTTTCTTCTGCATTCTGTGCAACTTAAAGCTGGGCTGCAACAAACATCTTGGCTTGGAATGAAAAACAGGCAAGCACACAACACTGCTGTTATCAAAACAGAGATCTTTGCACTAATTTCAACAGTGGGTATAGCAAACAAGAATACAACTTTAAATCGAGCTGCCTGTGGCAGCTTTCCTGGGCTGTGAGAAACAGCTTAACAGGACATGAAGGTAAATGTTGTAATGACACTCATCTCTGTGCCTTTTTGTTGACATTTTGTTTTTAAATAAAGCAAGAAGGCAACCACCTGGCTTCTGTAAAGGGAGACATTTAGCTGTTTATTATCTGTTTATCTGACCAGCACATGGTCCCTCAAAAAACTACAGTTGGGTGCTGCATGTTAATATTTGCACTAAGTTTGCAAAATACAAACCACAGTAGATATCTGAACCGGACCAGCTTGCTAAAAAGACAATTTCTAGATGTGATTTCTGTTCAGGAACACTGGACACCAAGGCATAAATTCTAAGAGAAAATAGGCACAGCTGCCCAGAGGCTTACAAACAGAACAATAAAATGTAACTCTTCATCAGCATTTAAAAATCACTGTCATTCTACCATCTGGGAAAGTGACATTCCTGGCTTGCCATGAACAACAAAGTCATGAGAAGGGACACTGATGTTGCTGACCCTTAGCCTATAAGGTACATGGATAAACTGGCTGATGGAGTGGATTCTGCCAAGTTGTCAGGACAGATACTCAATGGAAATGAAGTTACTCCTGAACAGAGACATGCAGTGAAGAAGCACAGACCATGGAGTACCTAATTCTCCATGCATTTTTGGCAGGTGTGTGTTTTACTGAAGATTATTCTGACCCACATGTTGGGCCCTGCCATCTGCTGAATTTGGATATGATGTCTGTAAAGCTGGTGTGGAAATACACAAAATGAGACTCTGACTTCGGGAGAGAAACTGCCAATGCCTTTGTAACTACAACTGTCTCTCACAGAAAATTACCTTTCTGATTTTGTGAAATATATATCCTCTCTATACAAAAGTAAGCTAAAGTTAAATTTCACCACTCAGAACTTGATTTTACCTCAAATCCCTGTTAAAATGCCTCAAGTATGATTTGAGAAGGGCCTGAGAAACCTTGTCTAATGACACCTGCTTTGAGTGGGGTTGGATCAAAATTACATCATCTGTGCCAAAGCATGAACATGGGAATATCTTTCTTTGTCAAACATAGTAAGGGAAGATGGATCTGCCAATCAGGAAAACAGTGAGACACAGAAAGAAGACACTATTAACAGAGTCTTTATAGAAAGGTTGTTTATTTTGTAGAAAGCTTGCTTGTAAATAACTTCATTAAAAATAAAATCAATTCAGCCTGTATCCAGACAAACTGCTGCTGAAATACCCAATCTGGTGATTCATAGCTCCTCACCACAGGAAGGAAAGCTTTGCTCTCTTCAAATGCATTGCCAGCTCACTAAGACATTGATGCCTACTGGAGTTAGAAAATCCTCTTGAGCTTCTAATCCAGTACAGACCTGTCAGTTTATGCCCTGTGTTCTGCTGGCATCATGCTTATGTTGGACATGCTTTAGAAACAAATGTAGTTTTTGTTTAAGTTAATATCTCCCTCTGAACTGTCTTGGACAATAAAGCCTTGGATCCTGCTGATGGCCCATTGAGAAAGACTCCTCTTCTGCAAGCAGCAGCTGCTGCATTGAAGAATAATCTCCAAACTACTGGGAAGAAACCAATACCCAAGGAAATCCATACTGTTTTAGTCTGTTTTCAAGTGAAAGAAACCAAGCTCTTAAGGCCACATTTCAGGGAGCTAATACCGTGCTTTGAACTTCCATAGTCTGAAATGGGGGAGAAAAGAGGGGGAAAAGACTGGGGTGTTTCAAACTGCAGAACAAAATCCAACAGGAATTAAGAATTCATGGTAGCCTCCCATTCCCTGTTCTGAAAGTGACATGCAGTTCTCTGACTTCTAGTTTCTAGTAAAACATGCAGCACAGAAAAGAGAAACAAGACTCAATCTGCTTCTGGAACACTGGAAGGCAGCAGCAGGAGCCCTTTCCTGGGATGCCTCATTGGCAGGGTAGGCACTGTGCAAACACCTGAGTAACTCAGAACAGCTCCCTGCAGGTTCAGCAAAGCAGCACCTCAGTTGTGAAGGTAAGTTGTACATTTTAGAAAATTGTTCCAGAAGGACATAAAGAATTTATTAATCTGCTTCTTGCACAAAAGTTTGTTCTCAGCTGGTTTATCTGAAACTCTCACACTGGCAAGTTCAAGCCCTGGGCCCTCAGCACATTGTTTGATCTCACAGTCAAATTCTGTCACCTCTTATGCCATGAAAATTGTCTTCTGGTTTAGAAGGGATGCCTCAAATTCATGTTCTTAATTTTCAGCTATGTGGCTCAGTGAAATTATTGACTTCTCCTGGACCTTTGAAATGTCAAATTAAGTACTACTGGACAAACAGGAAAATAACTTCGAGACAAATGGATAAATCATTTCCCCACATCAAAACATTTATTAACTGGGTACAACTTCTTTCTTTCTTTCTTTCTTGCTTTCTTG
>VZDJ01000095.1:106178-141739 GCA_008694505.1 Cyanoderma ruficeps | reverse complement strand
ACCTGCCACTGTGACTACTCTGGCATCTCCATGGCTTTCAGCAGCTGGGAACAAAATGTGTTTTTGCCATGTGCCATTTTTCCAATGTCCTCTGTCAGGAGGCCTAAAGGCCTTGCCTTTGGAATGGCATGGAACCCACAAGCAGTTTTTCCCACTCTAATTTCCAAAGACTTTCTAAAAGCTGATTACTGGAGAGCAAAGTATTGCTGTGATGCTGTTTCTCAGCTATCCTGCACTGCGCCTTTGTGCTGTGTAACTGGTACCCACTGTTCTGACAAAGGGAAGGTTGCCATTTTCTTTGGTTTCATCTCTCAGAAGTTTTAGGTATTTATCACCTATAATCAGACTTGTTAAGAGCTTAAGGCATAAATCACCTGGGAAAGAACTTGGAGAAGAAAATTCAAAGCAGAGCCCTTCCATTACCAGAAAGAAAAACCCAAACACCTCCTACTGATTAAACTCAACAAAAAATATTTTTTTGGTTCGTTCCAAAGCAAAGAATATAGTTTTAAAAACAGTTCAACCAAATGCCACCTCAAAGTGAATTTGATTCAAAGCTCACGAAAGCCAAAGTGGGCTTTTCATCAAATATACCAAATTTTTGCCTGTTTTCATTCAGTATGAGGTCTCTTGTTATCTGCAAGGTTTTATATTTAACTGTGCCCACAGCCCTGGTGCAAAGTACCTATCCCAGATGCCTAACAACCAGGACACGTGGTCACTGTCAGAGTGGCCCCTTGATGGCCTTTTGGCTGTGCTATTGTTGCTTGTCCTTATGAACAGCTGTCTATGTTCCCCACAGGTATTTTGCTTTCTGCCAGCAGCAGAGAATGAACTACTCCATCTGAGCTGTGAATTACAGCTGCAGAATGAACAAGGATCCTGCACAACAGCACCTGATCTAATCTTTCCTTCGGCTCTGTGCTGAGGGAAAGTCAAGGTAAATTCATGTTGAATGTCTAAGTTCACCCAGTGGCTGATAAGACCTCTTTTAATGGATCCAGTACAATGAGTGATGATCCCAACCAACACGATCACTGTGTACAACATGTCTCATGTATCAATGAAAATGTGCATTTGTGACCCATCTGTGCCACACCAGTGGCGGTGATTCTGTTTTCCTATCCCTACTCTCAGAGGTGACCTTTAATGAAGCAGCAGAGGTTTTGTTTGTAAGAACCTCTGGTGGAAGCAAAAGAAGTGGGAATGGTGGAGGTGCAGATAGGGAGACAGTAAGTAAAGACTTCATAAATTTGACCTAAGCGGAACTTGTGGGCAAGTTCCTGCACTTCTGCTTTTGAAGGGTCTGCTCAAAACCACAGGTTTGGAAGATAGACAGGTCAGAGATCAGACCTTAGTAAGGATGGGGAAATAAGGCCCTCCCCTCCTCATTAGCTTAAATTTGAAACATTCACTTTGTCCAACATTTCTGCTGCCCTAAGGTGAGGATTTTTGTAACCACTGTCCAGGAGAGTAGGAAGGAAAGCTGTGCATGTTGGTGTGAGAGCTTTTGTTTGGGAATGGCTAAGGAGAGTGTTATAAATACATATTATAAAGTTGGCTTTTCTCAAATCTTAAAATGAATGCTATATGTATAATGTTGGAATAACTTTGCTGTACGAATACAGTTGGTGTTTTTTGCCGTTAACAAAACTTAGAAAGAGTAATGTGAAATGCTTTTATTCATATTATTAACCCAAAGAATGGTGAAGGCAGTTAAGTAATTCCTCATGCTTGTGGATTACCCTATCTGAAACCAGAACCCCGAAGGAAGAATTTATTGACTCCCCATTATCTGAGAGGGTAAGAACAACAGGATGGAACTACAAAGAGAAATAAAATATGTTGATTTAACCTACAGGGTGGCATGAAGACAAGTCAAAGGTTAAAACCAAGCAAAAGAACATCTAAACTCAAATGGTGATCCAGCAAAGGCTGGAAGGCATCACTGCCAGAGACCTTAGAGGTGTTTGGCATCTGCATCTTCTCAAAGTAATGCAGGGCATCCTGACCTTCCTGCTGGTTCTGCTCCAGGAACTCCTGGCACATGGGGTTCAGGTGCCAGTGCCACAGGTAGAAGTAAGAGTGGAGGAGCTGGTGGCAGATCAAAGGCACCAGCACACCAAAAGTCACCACAGTCAGGGCGAGATAGATGAAAGGGCTGGACCAGCAGCACCACTTACCACAGAGATGCCAGGCTCTGTTTAACATAACTGCTGCAGAAGGAGGGCACTCCTGCACTGCTCATGCCCTCAATCCTTACTTCCAATGCATCCTTCTCCCTGGATTGCAGGGTACCAATGGGGCCATTGCCGCCAAACTGGCACAGGTTGTCCAAGCCTAGAAAGGAAGAAGAAAAGGATGGTGACTGAAATAGGAACTGACAGAGAAAATAGAAAGTGGGGGACTAGTCTCTGAGTAAGCTAACAGACAAGGCTTCTGTGGAATCCCTTGAGGTGGAGGCATCACAGAATAATCCTGGGAGGTTAAGCACAGATGAACCAAACTCAGTTTCCAGCAAAGGACCCCTAAGGCCTTTTGAGCATATAGGAGCTCTGATCTAACCAAGCTCAAAAGGACTTAAAGTGTTTGTTACTGTGCTTCAAACATGTAACAAGAGGCAAGGTGGATGCAGGATGTGTGGAAATCCCTTTTTGTTAAAGGTGCAGAACTTAGGTACCCCTGTCTGGTACACAGTAATATCTATTGAAATAGTAATGTTTAGATCACAGCCAAGAAGCAAAGGCAGATCTCTTGTATCTTAGTCTAGCACATATTGGAGAGACAAACTTTTACCTCTTTGGAGGCACATATGCTTCCCTCCTGCTCCTCACACACTTCCAAATGTGTGTTTTTTCACTCTCCTCCTTGGAGTGTGAAGCCATATAACAAAGACACCAATTTACTCCACTGAAGGCCAGTGTATGCTAAGGGTTATATGTGTGTCTGTTTCTCTCAGATGTCTCCTCCTTACTTGACCCTGTGAAATACATGGGGACAGCAACATTAACATGTTGTTACTGAGCCATTGACTCCTACTTCTTATTTAAAGGTATGCAATTTAAGAGTATATGCCTTGAATTTTAAACTGAAACATTCATATCAATACATAATAATTTTTGTACACACATACACACACACACACTCTTTAAGCAAACATCCTCTTCACACAAGTTAGATTTTGCCATATCTGGCTTTTGTGTTCTGCTTCTCTGGCAGCCCTGAACACCTCACAGTCTGGCTGTTAGAAGCTTATACAAAATCAGGGCAATTAGACTGTTCACATGAATTCTCTTATGTCACTAATCTTGCTTTTAATCTGCTGTTCCTGGGAAAATGTTTCCCACGTATTTCAAAGCTGCAAAATTTTAGATTCCTCTAGAATATAAGAGAGACCATCTTCCTTCTCCTTCCTGCACCATGAGACAAGGACACAACTATTCCTGTACAATTACAATATTAAATGACTCATTTTGGTCTATCTACACTTCTTTTCGGTGTCAGTACAAAATGCCATTTCTTTCCTGACATAAAAACAGCTGGATGAAGTCATGTGGTCAGAGCCATAGAGTCATCTCTCCACAAAGGGATGAAAGAGGGAAACAAAGGCAGGCTCTTGGAAAATGTCATGGAAATGTTATGGGCTGTCACAGTCCCAGCTAGGCCATAGCACTGGTGGAAGTGAGGGTACTCACACGAGTGACAGCTTTCACTTTTGTGTTGATTCTATAGCAGCACCAAAGTTGAAACCTTTGTGTGAAAAGCTTTTCTACACCCCACCCCAACACCATGCAGAGGAGCTGCCAGCTCAGGACCAGCTCCTCTGCTGATGAACCTCTCTGGCAGAGACAAGGCCTTTGTGGTGCTGTGACAAAAGTCCTGCTTGAATCTGAGGAAGCTGATTGAGGCCTCCCAAGGAGCCATCGAGATCTCCCATAACACACAGGCATGCTGACAGGGAATGTACAGATATCCTCAAATTCTGAAACCTGAGGTCCCTGCCATGAGCTGATCCCTGTTACTGGGCCAGATGGCCAGCTTTTCTCATCTGCAATTCCTTTTGTTTTCTGACAGCTTCTAGTAGGTCAGGTGCCAGATAATATTTCTGCAATGTGTCAGCCCCCCTTGACAACAGCAGTGTCCAGTAAGAAGCCAAGTATCCACAGATACTTGTGTGACCATTGCACATCCATGTCAAACAGGGAGTTGGGCTCCCTAGAAAATACAAACCATCCCAGCAAGAGCTGTGCTGCTAAAAACATTCAAAGGAACATTTGGTAAGAGACCAGTAGTTGTTCTTTGATTGTATTTTACTGGCAGGCACCAAATCTATCTTTCACCTCCTCAAGTACTGCTGAAGGCAATTGTTCTTATGTTGTTCGTAGATGATCAGTGTCATCTATCATCTTATCATCAGATAAGCCAGGCAAAGATCAGGGTTGCTGCAACTTAATCTTTCAGCTCCCTTAGAACTTTTCTTTCTTGTGGTCTGTGTACTAAAGGTGTAACACTGGCACAGTTAACAGATTAATGACAGCTTGAAATGTAAGAAAAGTGGCTAGAGAGGGGCAGAGGACTTGGCCCTTTGCAAAAGTTATGTGGTGCACGGACAGAAATTGAAACCACTGCTGTCTGTTTTGATCTGCCATTCCTCAGGGCCTGTCAGTGAACATACAGACCACTTCTGTCCAAGGAGATGGAATTGAAGCACTGTTGGAACAGTAAAAATGCACAAATATGCAGGGTGTAACCATGTCCTGTTAGGTAACACCAGAAACTGCATTAAAACTTGAATGTAAATTTTGTCATAGGCTAGCTTGTTATTCTTATTGGACTGTAAGTTAACTTTTACAGGTTGTTCATAAATCCCTGGAAAACCATGATGCACAGTTTGAAAGTACTGAAGGAAGAAAGGAGGGAGATGTGGGAGGTGAATGACACTTTCCCCATTTTATTTGAACAAAGAGGGTGAGAGTATTCCAGCAGTGAAAGAGGCTGTGAAATCAATATATATTAATTACAGTTATTCCCCCAACTTCTGTCTTGTTTCTCATGTATATTAATTTTCTTGTGTCATATAAACCTGAATGGAGTCCATTTCACGTGGCTGCCTCCCTGCAGGGCAATCCCATGGGAAAGCAATGCTCCCTCTGTTGCTACCAAGCAGTCAGGTAGGTCAGATAAAGTGGGAGTAGAGAGCAGCCTCAGAAGAGTTCTGCAAGGTAATAGCTAAACACAGAGACTAAGGCAATGACTTTGGAAGAGCTGTCTGTGATTTTGGTGGGTGTGACAGGTGGTTGAAGTGCCCCTAGAGAACCAGGGCTATCTATCTAAAGAGAGACTCATCCACTTGGTCATCCTGGTGCGGTGGCCTGTAGCAAAGCCCCACAATAAAGTGACCTGTCCCTGTCCTCACTTAATCCTGATTCATCATCTCTTGGACAGCTCCTCATCCACCCCTGGGCAGAGCTGCATTCATTCCAGCTGGTCACTGACATAGAGGGTGACCCCTCCTCATCTCCCCCACCTGCTCTTCTAAAGATTCTGTATCCTTCCACTCCACCACTCCAGGCCCCGGAGCCACCCCAGCACATTGCCATGATGCCAAGGAGCTGGCAGCCCTGCAGGTGTGTTCGTCACTCTAGCTCCTTGTGTTCATTCCCACACCTTTGCACTGAGGCAGGCAAGTTGGACTCTGATGAAGGCAAAGTAGTGGCTGGAGTGGCTGGAATTCCTTTGTGATGCCATCCAGGTGCCCTCCGGCTGATCTGTGATCCCTCCCCATGTTGTGGGCATCTATTGCTAGCCCTGGGTTTAAAATGAAACCCTTGAAGTTCCCCTCCCACAGCAGCTTTAAATTAAGGTCCTCTCCAACTTGGTGAGCCTGTCACTGAAATTCCCCCTGTGTCAGAAGGACCCCAGCAGCCCCAACAGGTTTTTCCAAGTGCATTTTATGGTCCAAGCTGGACCCCTGGCTGTGGCACCAGTCCTGTGACCATTTATTGGTTTGCCAGATTTCAAACCCCCTTCCCTTTGATTGGAAAGGTTGGAGAAAAAGCTACCTGTGCTCCAGAAGATGCTGAAGGGATTAGAACATCTCTTCTATGAGGAAATGCTGAGGGAGCTGGGGTAGCTCAGCCTTGGGAAGGGATGGCTGAGAGAGGACCTGATCCATGTCTGTCATTGTCTGCAGGGAGAGGACGGGGGATGGACCCATGTGGGGCCCAGCAGTGGGACAAGAGGAACAGGCAGGAACTGATGCCCAGGAAATTCCACCTGAACATGAGGAAGAACTTCTTCCCTGTGCAATGACTGAGCACTGAATATACTGCCCAGAGAGGCTGTGGAGTCTCCCTCACTGGAGATATTCCAAAACCTGGACACAATCCTGTGCAATGGGCCCTGGAATGACCCTGCTGGAGCAGGGAGGTGGGACCAGATGACCCACTGTGGTCCCTTCCGAGACGCCTGATTCTCTGACTGTGCCAGGCCTGTCTTCCCAGGAATTCAGGTGTCTAGGCTATGTTTTACAGGAGCTAAAGGTACCAGCCTAAGCCGGGATTAGACAAAACTGGAGCTGCCACAGCTGCACCCCTGCACCTACACCAAAGAGGTGTTGGCTACCTCAGTCACTGTAGGCTGTAGATTCTTGTGGCTCCTGCGAGCCCACAGAGCTCTCCTGTATGGCCTGGTGGAGGTCTCCCTGTGAGCTGGGACATTTCTCAAGGACACTCCTGGAGGCTGAGACCCCCTTACCCAGCACCTGATGTCTATAGTGAGGTAACATATTTTGCATTAAGCCTAAAAGTATATTGTATGTTCATGACATTCATATATCCAGCTATAGCTTTAGGTTTAGAAGTGTAGTAAGTAGCAGAGTCTAATCATGGTTTAAATCATTGCTGAAATCAGAAACTAAAACTTGGTTCAATTACCATTTCATTACAGCTTAATTATTAATTATTGTTAAATCATTGTTAAATCACTCTTAAATCATAATTCAATTATTCCTTAATAACCACTTGCAATGAACTTATCATTAAATATCATTTGATCATCATCTAATCATTAATAAAACCTTTTTGTTATCCTCACAATGATGAATTCTCTTAAAAATTCACCTGTGCCAGTAGAGTTATGGGCGTATGAGTGGGGGGGAAAGGGAGAGAAAAGGAAACAGATGTGGTGATGGTTGCTAACACTGCAGATGTTGTAGTTTTACTGTTGTTTATAACTGTGAAAAATAAAGTACAGGAATAAGGAAATAAAATATTTGTGAACAAAGGCCTTTGATGAAAAAGCTGTAAATTTTTAGTTGGGACAGGTCTATGCAACAATCAAAATGCAAAACTGTACAAGGCAGCAACCAGAGTATTGTGATTCAAACCTCTGTTAGAAAGAAAAATGTTTAGTCATATTGATAAAAAGCATTCCTCTTTGAAGATACTACCCACTATTATTAAACTACTGACTTGTCTGTATTCACCACTTGTACCTGAGGAATATACACTCTCTTCCTTCCCTCGTGCCACAGCGTATGAACCAGTGTTTATTCTGCATAGTAAGGCATGGTGAATGGAATGCCCTGATTCTGGGGGATCCTGGTGATCTGCTTGAGCCCCAAAGGGAGAAAATGAGGTAAATGCAGGAGCTGAAAAATAATCTGCGGTATAATTAGCTATGCCCTTGTGGACAGACAAGAAAGCAGCAGATTTCACATGTGCAGGAGGGTGTTTCTCCTGGCTTTTGTGCTTGCAAATGCTTGCTGAACCTGGTGCACCCGTATGGTTGTACATAAATGATTTTCTCAGTGACTGCAGGACAGAAGCCAGCCCAGGAACCTGTAGTGTACATCAGCATAGTTTCACGTTTTGCTGCATCACAGCATAACTGCCCATTTCCTCAACAGCTTTTGATTCTAAATGTCAGCGACTTCGGCCATTGGGTTTCTTAGGTGATCCTCATCCCTTTGGGAGAGCTGCCAGGTAGCACAAGGTGACCCGTAAAGCATTGGGATTAATAGCAGTTACCTCAGTGGTGATGGTCAGAGAGGAGAGGGCGTCAGATAAGAAAAGCTGATCCCACCTCCACTCTCTGCCGTCCTTGCAGGACAGCAGACACAGAGGGCGTTTCAGTGTGCCCAGTCCTCAGCTCCTTGCCCGGATTTCAGACCAGAGAGATTCTGGCCCTCCTTCTACCTCGGGCGAGGGATCCTCCGGGTGGCACCAACCACAGGGCAGAAGCTGGCCGGCTTTTCCCCGTTCCCTTAAGAGTTCCACTCACCTTCCCTAAGGGAAGAGCCGTTTCTTGGCCAGGTGCTAGCCACTTGTCCTCCTGCTCGTCACTATGTACAGCCACATCCCCGGAGCAAGTACAGAAACATCTCCTTGATCCCTGGAGGGTTTCCATTTCTCTGCTGGCTCGGGTGCCGCAGCCACAGCAGCCAAGCCCAGCCTCGATGAGCAGTGGCTGCTCATCAGCCATAACTTGGCGGCCCTCCTTTCCCTGTTCCCCCAGCCTCGGTGCACCGCACCCTTATCCCTCACAGGGAAGGCGAAGCTTTCCTCCTAGACAGCCCGATCCCAGCGGGCGATTTACCCGATCCGAGCGGAAGATTTACCCGATCCGCTGTGCAGCTCCGCACGGCCACTCCCGCTTCCCTCCCGCACGCAGCTCCGCTACCGCCGGGATCCTGCTCTCGGCGTGGGGCTTACTTCTCTTCCGCGGATTTCCCGCCTCCCTCTCGGGCTCTGAGGGTGGGATTAAAGGCATCAAAGACCGAACATGTGACCCCTTCAGCACAGGGATGCTCAAAGAAGGAGGTGAAGGGGAGATGGCCGGGGGGTCACCGCACACTGGGGAGGGGATCGGTCCCTGGAAGCAGGTTCAGGAGTAAATCCCGAGCCCCAGGAGGACGCCCGGGGCGGAGACGGCTGCGCAGCCGGAACTCTTCATTCCTGCTCTGCCGTCCCCGAACGATCCATCAGGAGCGGCGGGACAACCGCAAGGGCAGCGCAGTTCCCCCAGCCCTCCCCAGCCAGGGTGTCACTTCTGCCCGGTGTCACCACGGCCGCGTGTCACCTCTAGTGGGTGTCATTTCTGCCGGGTGTCAATTCTCGCTGGGTGTCACCTTTGCAGAGTGTTACCTCTGTTGGATGTCACTTCTGCCGGGTGTTCCCGCCAGCTTCCGCGCCTCTGGGGCACTGCCCTTCCCCGCTGGGACCTGCTGGATGCTCCGGACCCCTCGCCTCACTCCCGGGAGGGGAGAAGATCAGCCGGGCCCCACAAACTCGAGTAGAAAGTGTCAAGTCACCAGCACGTTACCCATGACAGGTGAAGGCTTTTGCTGTCTTAGTCTGCAGCAAAGTCTTCACAGGTGCATTGGCTGAAGTGTGGCGGCTTATCAGCTACACAAAAATTTGTATCAGGCTGTTCAGGATTCAACACTTATCAAACTGCCCCAAGACTGCCTCTGACCGGTTGATTCCTCCTCCCTCCCACCTCCCAGTGTCCTTTTCTGCGTTCCACTTCCCTGTTCTTATACGCGCACAGCCTTCAGCCCTGTGACCATAATACCTAACTAACTGGTTACCTGAAAGAGGCTTCAGGGAAAGTTTACTGTCTGTCATTGCAGCAACTTGGGTTTGTGCCTGCAGCTCCAGAAAATGCAAGTGCATGTATTTGGGTTAAACTATTTTCAGGGTCAAACCTCTCTAAACCTCTCTTATTTCTTAGAAGAATCTGCGGGGAAGAAAAAAAAATCTACCAAGAAAAAAATCCCTTAGGCCCCTTCAGTAAAATACCATGTTCTGTTGAGTACAGCTAGAATTTTGCTAGTGCCCAGTCCTGTAATTGGAAGCTTCTAGCACGATATATGTTTTTCATTTTAATATAGTAATTTTAATTATTCCTTCTTATAAGCGCGATGAACAAAGGAAATCAGCTTTGCATGCCTGTGATCCTTATTCTTCCTCCTGGCAAAAGCTGTCCCACACCTAGGGCTTTTTATTGTGGAGACAACACGGAGAAGGGGGGAAAACAGAGGAACAGTAATGCTCAGAATAACACAATCAAGCACAGTTGGGTTCTTGTAGTGACTTCCTAGAAACAGGTTGGGCATACTGGAAAGTCCACCAGTTTACTAAGATACATGTTACTCTGTCAAAATAATAAAGAAATCATAGTTTCTCAGGTGATTTGCTTTCCAAAATCCCTCTTTGCTGACCACCTCTGCCTCTCTTTGTTTTTAATGACAATGATTTATACTCTACCTTCCACTTAAATGCTCTCATGCCTTCAAAAGTTGACACACTGAAAACACAGCAGATCCTGGGAGAGAGCAGAGGAAAAAAAAAGAGTAAAAACAGGTGGGAAAAAGATTAAACTTTCCTAGGAGGTCCATTATTATGTTTCCCAGGATAAGGGTTGCAGAATTTTTAAAAACTAATTTTTTTTTTCCATTTCTATGTCAGTGTCCATGTGGCAGAGTGACTAATGAGCAGCATCAGCAGAAACACTTCTCACATTGCACCCAGGATTACATTTTGGACGATGTTTTAGCTAACAGAATTAATTACCAGGGGTAAAAAAAAAAAAAAAAATTGCCCGAAGGCCTTTTCTTTGGGAATAAATATTTAGGTCATTGTAATTTTGTGTGATTTCTGTGCAATCTTCCCAGCTCCCTCTCTTCTCACTTGCATGCTTGTGGTAAGATAGGGAAAGGCCGTGCGGAACAATACGCGCTGTACGGGAAAGACAGGGATCCTCCCCTCCCCAGGTCGGGTCACCCAATAGAGTTTTGTGATGATGTAAGTAGGTGGACCAAGCAGTGGTCACAAAAGACCACAACAGCAAGAAATAAACGCCATTTCACCATCCATCATATTAGTGTCAGTGAGTATTTGGCCCGAGTGGCATGTAGGTTTGCCACCGTGTCTTTCCTGAACCAGGTCGCTGCTTGCAGAGAAAGCAACACATGCTTTTCAGGGAACACTTGACTTTCATCCTTAAACAATTATTTCTTTAAAACGGCTTCTATTAGACCAAAAAGACTGAGGGAGAAGAGTCTCAAATGATTTTGGAGCAGTGGCACAGAATGACAGCGGAAGCCTGTCATTCCTAACTACCCATCCATTCTTATCATGGTGCTGTCTCCTGCTGTACATGACCATAAGGGACACTGATGTAGCTGAGAAACAAACTTTTTCTTCTGGTGGGTTATGTCTTAGTTGGGTCACTTTATCCCTTCAGTTCCCCACACCAAATGGCATTGTCAGCAAAGCGGGGATAGTGGAAAGCAGAGATGAACATCTGGGGACACAACTGCTCCTGCAGTAACCTAACTGCAACCTGAAATGCTCAGAAAAAATACTTACTTATGAAATTATTCAGACTGTACAATAACAGGGCAGGGCTTAAAAACTATGACCAGAAAAATCTTGGGATGAGAATTTATCCAGGTAGCGAAGGTTCAGCCCAACCGTTCAGATCCCAGTATTTTCCACTGCCAAAGCACGTTTCTCCTCTGCCATCCACTGTAACAGCTCTGATGGCACTGAGCATTTGTGCAGGGGAATAGGAATAATGTTTTCTTTTGCTTTGCCTGAGATCAGGTACAGCTCCTGCTTTTCATAAGCATGAGTGTCAGAGGCAGGACAAGCCAGGCAGGTGGTGTTTAGGTATCTGCTCAATGTGCAGGCAGGGCAGAAATTAACGGTCTTGGAGGACCTGAACAGAGGCCTCTTCTGAGTTGTGTTATTTGTGCCCTATACATCACTGTCAAATCATCCTTACTCCTACCTCATGCTCCTTGTCCCCTCCTGATTCCTTGGATTTCCTCCTATTGCCTCATGTTTTTTACTAGAAGGCAAGGGCGTGAGGGTATGCACACTCCAGTTGATTTCAAGCTGCTTGTGCTGATTATTCAGCCAACAGATCAAACAGTTTCCTGTTCAGGGTGTCCTAAAGTACTGCCCAGCAGCATGGACATGCTCAGCTCTGCTCTGCAAGGCACTGCCTGAAGTACACAGCCACAAACATGTTTGGGGCTTCAGCCAGTAGCAATGAAATTTGAGAAGTGTGTTCAACACTTACTGGGGACAAGGAGGAAGCTGTGAAAAGACAGAAAAGAAAAGAAAGGGAAGAGAAAAAGAAAAAGGAAAAAAGTTTTGTAACACCGGTCTCCTTAGAAAAAAAAATCCATTGCATTCCAGCAGGAGGAATGAATAACGTGTTTAGCATAACATGTATGCCAGCATGTACATAACCTGCAAAGGCTCCACCTCTTCCACAAACACTCTGAGAAGTTCTGTAGTGACAGCACTATTCCTTTACACACACATTTTAGGTGATAACAATTGCCTGGATAAGGATATGTTCTCCTTGTAGGTATCTGTTGTTCACTTCAAAGGCTAACTTTTCAAATAATTTTCTTCCCCTGCTAATTATTTATAGGGGGGAAAACCCCAATTAATATTTCCTGCATACACTCTGCTTTTGTAAGAAGCAAGAGACATTTCTGATGGCTATTTTGAATAGAAATACAATATTGAGGATAACCAAATTACATAGAGTGGTAGTGGCCTTCTCTTTTTTTCTTTCAGACTCTGTATTTATCACTGAGGACAAAGAGTGTTCAACATCCTTTGCTGTTTAATGGAGATATAATGAGCTTATATGTCAGGGCCATTGTGTTTGACTTTAGACAGCAATAGTCAGAGGAAACACAGCTCCAGCAGGGATAGATTTATGCTGGCTTGGCTGTCTAGGGTACATTAGTATTCTCTAAAAAGGCTGAAATATTTTGATCTCATTTTCATCCTGGTCTGTGAATTTGGTTTTGGTTCTTTTCAGGACTAGCCACCCTTCATATATTTCCCAAATCTTCCCTCTATAGAGTCTCCTATATTCAACCACAGCCAGACTTTTCAGGCTCTTATCAATAGCTAATTCATCTTGCAGATGAATTATTAAATACTGTTCCTGTAATATCTTCTACCCAAACTACACACATCTGAAGATGACAGAAACACACTCACTGTAGTCCAGTTCACTTTAGAGGGTATTGGGCACCTCTCCCTGCCACAGACACCCTTCTTCTATGCTTCTTTAGCTTCTCCAATCAAACCATTAGAAAAGACTGTTCACAGCTAAAAAACACCAGAGCAAGCCAACACAAAAATGTGTTAAGTGATGACAGAACTGCAGAAATACTGCAAGCCTGGTGACACTCAGAGAAATGGCCAGTCTAGTGGCATATGTTCTGGTGATCCAACCTCCTTCTCATCTTGCTTCAATGTTCTGACTCGTGCAAAGCACAGAGTATTTCTAAAAAAGGGACAAACATTTTAATTTAGATATAAAGTCTAAGTGTTTCTTCAAAATATCTGTTAAAATACATTGGCTCTCAGTTACTTGCTCCGTCTTGCAACATAGAAGAATGGCCTGGAACAGTGCACTTTTTGCTAAAAAAAGATGCTGATGCCAAAAAAAGAGAATGAGGTGAAAAGGCAAACCAGAAGATTTACAGACTGAGAGTCAGGAGGAATTATTCCTTAGGTACTGCTGGAAAAGTTTTACTTTCCCTTGCATGGGAACTTTGCTTTCCCATGGTGTAAAGTTATTTTGTATGGTCACTGGGCATTTTTCACTAACAAACTGCATCTGTGTGAGAAGTACAGAGTGTTAGGAATTTCTCTGCTATCTCTCACTGTAAATTTTAGGTGAGCACTTCTGGAACTAAAGGTCAGATGCTGGCATAAGAGAAATGGTCTTCTAGCTGGAAAGTCTGAGTACCACTTGTAAAAGGTTTTAACTACACAAAGACTCTCAGGAAAATTGTATCCAATTATGGTTATTTTAAAACTGCTTTAAATCTCTAAGGGAAAGCACTATTTGAAATTTAAGAGGTTTTAATTCAGTTTCTCTGAATGGTGTTTTGTTAACCTTTTTTCATTCCACCTAATAACAGATCTAACATGGAGACTCAAATATGTCACAGTCAGGGGCAATGGTGAGGTGCCACGACCTTCTCAACAGAAGCACCTTTATAAAGGTGTTCTGCAGACATAGGCACGCTCCTTGCCTAAAGTGATTTCTGTGCTCTTTTGTGAGTGCTGCTAAGCAGCACAGCTGCAACTGTAGCCACTTCAGGCCATGCAGAGAAAAAGGACGAAAGATGGAGTCCTGCCTTCTAGAAGCCTTCTTTATTTTTCAGGTCCAGGGGCAGAAGAACCAGGGAGCTCAGGGGAGCTGAGATTGCATAGGGAAGGCAGGGGGTGGGGTTACAGAATTCTGCCAATGGGGCAAAGAATTGAGAAAGGGACCAGTCAGGGAGAGGATTGAAAAGGGACCAATCAACTGTGGTAAAAAACAGGAACTGGGGAAGTAGCCAATAGGGGATAATAGATTAACATAGGAACTGCAAAGCTTCATGGGGTGAAACACTTTGCTCACTCTAAAGGGACAGCAGTCCCCTAGAGAGACCTCTTTAGGGGAGCTATCACAACTTTAGTAGTGTAAAGACTGTAAAATTTCCAAGGGAGAGGAACACCAGTGGATGGCTCAGGGGCAACCACAGAAATATTTTATTCCTTGTTCATATTCTTAATACATTTAGGTAAATTTTTTGTTTCAAAATCTTGCGTTTACACTTAAGAAAGATACAAAAGTGTGTGAATAGTCCATGATCTAGAAAGAAAACCTGCAACAATGACAGAAACTACACTGGCAAGTGTAAGAGTTGATTACAGAGTTTCTAGAACTGATTTTGTGAATTCTGTAATTTTCACTGCTGACTAATATTTTGGAACACAACTTGTTTTCTTTCTCTGGTCTCTAAATGCACCAGGAAAAAGCTTACCAGGATTGTGAAAAGCCTGTCTTTAACACTCAAATGCATCTACTGCAATTAAATATGTATGGATAGTGGTCATAAGCGCCTTTTCAGAAAACTGTTCACAGCACTGTTTCCAGGACCATTTGCATACAGGAATCCTCTCTGCACAGACAGCAAATTAAGGTGTTGTGGTGCCAGAAAAAAAAAATGGGGAAAAAGAAAAAATAAAAAGGACGGAGCGTGAGAAAAAGGCAAGAAAACAGTTGAGCCTGTGCTCCACTTCTTGGGCTTTTCATTTCTCCTGATTACTATGCCAGCTGGGCAGTGAGACAGCAAGGCAATTGCTAATAACCCCTGCTGAGACTTCCCAGCCTAGGTTTCTCAACTGACTGGAATATTTCATTCCATCTTTTTTAGATTGCCTGCCAGAATGTTCTGGATGTCAGTGGAGTGAGAGGGCACCTTCAGTTCACACATACATTCTCTGTTTAGCATCGAGGGTTCCTCTACAGGAGGAAGACAGCTAGGAAAGGAACACAAACAAAACAAAAGTGAGAATTTTTGTGCAGCATATATAAGCAACTGAAACATTTCTATCCAAGTCTGTTCTGGTCAGGTGATAATGGAATTTATTTCCTACACCTGGGCAAAATATAATCAGTATCTCTCTTCCCAGATATATGCCATTAGTANAATAACAACAACAACAATAACAATAATCATAGTAGAAAAAAAGTAGTGCAGTTTCTTTCAATGGAAAAGCAAAAACTCAGTTCAAGTGCATTGGCCACAGTTTGTGTGTTCATTTTCTTTAGTCAGCTTGTCTGTCAAGAGAATTATAACATCCTAAATAACATGAACAGAAATTGTTGGCTAGATTGAGCATGCTGTGGACTGATACATTTCTGTGTGATCTGATGTACACTGCACTGGGTGGATATCATTAGGTAAAGTACCTGATCAAATATAGTTCCACTGTTGTCCCTAATGTATACCTAGCACAGCACCCTGCAGCATCACCTTTCATTCCATTTCATGCCCACAACAACAACATAGGCTACTTCACAATACTTGAAAGAAAAATCAAAAATTATCCTATTTTTACAGCACATCCTTAGTCACAATCAGGTAAGAATAAAGTCATGCTAAGAGGAGGGGACACCAGAACAAACGTAAAGGACAAAATTTTGAGCAAGGACTGAAGCTTAATACTTCAAAGATCAGCTTTTTAAATTAATCTTCTTACTGCTTATCACACTTAGGTAACAGGAAAGTGCCTCTTGCACGAATCAGCCATTAAGAAATGTCTTTTAAAACACTGGTGTTTCTATATTTGCTTCAAAGCACCAATGATCAAAATAGCAGAGCAAGATAGACTCACCTTGTCTATAGCCAGTATATGAGGAAATTAAGGGGGTTAAGAAGCTCAGTACAAGCCCTTCATCCTATTTATTTATCTCTTGTAATTGTTTTTAGGAAGAGAGCTACATTTNGAGAAGAAAGGTTTTGAAAGTTTTATTTTTCTTTTTTCTTTTTTTTTCTTTCTGAGACTCTTCCTTCCTTTACTTCACCTCTATGATCTGATCTGGTAGGGGCTGAACAGATGTGCCAGGTGCCACAGGACACACTGAGGGCTGTGTTTCATACCTGCTCTCCTGTGGTGCCTAGCACTGCATTACCACAAAGTAACTGCTGTGGTTCCAGTTAACAACCTAGGAAGTGAAAGGCTGATTTGCGTGCTGACACAAAAACACACCTTTACCACAGAAATATTAATGGACAGAGCTTTGCTGCATTGAATTTGGTATCTGGCTGGCTGAAGATGTCACTTTTCCACCTTATTATCTTAGGGTGGATGCTCCTTTTTTCTTGGGTCCATTTGTCCAACCTCTTTCCATGAGTGTGTAACCTGCAATCCCTTTCATCATCTGCCACTGACAGCACCTGGAGCTGATTGGCCAAAGCTCTTCTGTTCCCACCTCTGGGAGGAATCTGTACTCTGCTATTTCCTCAGCAGACTCCTGGCACAGAAATTTTCTTGCAAAAGAGAGGATTTCCCTCTGCCCTCCAGGGCAGAGCCTTCTGCTCACCACAATCTCAGGTTCACCAACCGGTGTGAGAGAGATCAGCTCTCACACCATCTCCCATAGGGCCTTTCCTCTTGGAAGGAGCACAGTTCTGTTGGATCAAAGATCACTTTAGGTACTGTCCTGGGTGTGACAAAGCTCCAGATTTACCTGCAGACACATCTGGGTAATATGTGAATAGTTCACAATGCGGTGTGTCCCCCTCCCACCTTACCAAAGAGGATGCATTTCATACCCCTGTGTTGGGCTTTCATAGCAAATTGATGGATGCTACAACTCTTACAGCCTGAGGGAAAGACAATATTTGAGGCTTTGTAGGTCCTTTTGATTTGGAATAGAGGTTTGGATGAATAAGTAATGGATGATGCTCAGCACAACCCTCGTCACAAGGCTGTGCACTTCTTGTTTACAGAAGGAGAATCAGTCCATCCAAGTGTCCTTTTACGGCCACAGCCAAGCACACCAACACTGCAAGCTCAAAATTGTCTTTCCCTAGGCTGTTCCTTACACAATGTTTTTTATTCAGTTCATCTCTAGGTCTTTGGTGGTTTTCTTCATATTAGGATCCCCTCTGCTTATGCTAAAAACATGCAGTTCCTTTCTGCTTTCATCACACTCTGCCTCAGCTCACTCAAATTCTTAACCAACTGTACTTTTGTAACATGCTCAACTCTCTCTTGCAGCAATTGCAAGCGAAGGACTTGTTGAACCCGCAAGGTTCAGGAAAAAGCAGCCCTACTTGTCACACTCCGAGTAGAATCTAAGTAATTGCAAATTGCTGCAGGACTTTCTCTGCAGTTCCCTCTGCACTAGCATTGGATTGCTTGGCTCTCTCGCTTTCTTCACAAAAACATCTCAAGTATAAATACAAGTATTATTAATCCTTCTCTTTCTCTCCTTACCACTCGGATGTCTTCTTGTATGTTTTTCCTCATCTGCTGTGTTGTCTCTGCACAACAATTCACACAGGTAATCTACAAACAGCATTGAGGAAAGCAGAACATTCTCGTTACTGGAGGGGAGCAAGGGTTTGGTCTCTCCAGTGCCGAGTGCAGGGGGACAATCATTGCCCCGGCCCTGCTACCACACCATGGCTGACGCACAACGTTTCGCTTACATTCAGCACCTCCAACGCCTTTCCCGCGCCGTCCGGCCGGGACACGGCTCCAGGGAAGGGCAGGGAGGCGGCCGCTCCGCCGGGCCCGCGTGTGGGGGGGGGCGGCTCCGCCCGCACCGCCATCTTTGGTGCGGGTGAGGGCGGTGGCGTCTGGCGCCGCGGCAGCGCCGCCATGTCGGGCGAGGGCAAAGCAGCTCCTCCATAACGGGTGAGGGCGAAATGGCGGTCGGGCGGGGCGGCCGTCGGCGACCGTTGTCTGCGGATCAGGGCGCGTCGGTGGCGTGAATGACGAGGTCGCCCCCGCGGGTCTGTGGGGCGGGCCGGGGAGAGCCGGGAGGTGGCCGTGCGGAAAAAGGGAGGTCGCTTGGGGCTGGAGGCACCGCACACCCGCGGAGGAGGGACAGGCCCGCGGCGTGTCCGCCTGGCGCTGTGGGAAGATGCCGGGGCCAGGGGCAAGACCCCCACGGGATGTGGGAAAACGGAGGTGTGGGAGCGGCTAGATGTGTGTGGTAAGCTGAATCACAGAATCTTTCGGGTTGAAATCACCCAGTGCAACCCCCCCTGCCAAGGCAGTCACCTGAAACAGGCGATAGAGGAGCACATCCAGGTGGATTTGGGATGTTTCCAGAGGGGGAGTCCACGACGTCGGTGTGCAGCTGTTCCAGTACTCTGACACCCTCTATGGAATGAAGTTCTCCCTCGTGTTGAGGTGGAACTTCTTGTATTTTAGTTTATGGCCGCCGTTCCTGATCCTGTTGCTGGGTGGCACTGGAAAAAGTCTGGACCACCCTCCTGGGATTCACCTTGGAGGTATTTGTGTGTATTAATGAGATCCCCTCAGTTCTTCTCCAGATTACCCCGGCCCAGATGTCCCAGTCTCTCCTTATAAGAGAGATGCTCCAGAGCCCTCATCATCTTTGTGGCTGCCACTGGACCCTCTCCAGCAGCTTCTTGTCTTTGTACTGAGGAGTCCAGAATTGGACACAGCACCCCAGCCATGCCATGCTAAGGCCAGGTAGAGCAGGGGGTTGGCATTTTCCCCCTTTCTCCTTCCATGCTTAAGATATTCCTACTGAACCTGACCTGAAGCCATGTAAGAATTCCTGTTAGGCTTGTGGATGGAACATTGCTCGATTGGAGTTCCTGCTGGGGAGTATAAACTCAAATAGCAGCTTTTAAATCTGCCCAGTGCTTTTATTTCTGTTGTTCTGTGTCTGTACATAAATACAGGTTTATTTGTGTGTAGCGTAGTTTCTGTACTGTCACAGGAGCATGAGGTGGTGGCAGACATAATAAAGGTTTTGGGTTTAGTTGTAAAATGGTAGCAAGTGAGAAGAGAAAATTTAATTTGAGTTTCAATCTATAGGGCTTGTCATCAGAAATCTATTTTTTTTTAAGCAAATACAGCGTGAGTAAGTAAAACTCAATTTGTTCGTTAGCAGAGCAGATTAACTGTTCTGTGTCAAAAAGGAAATAAATCTGACATTCAGAGAAATGTACCTTCATGCTTAGAGTTCTTTACCTCTTCTGTGTGTGAGCAGCAGAAGGGATTGTCAGGCACTGGAAGGGGCTGCCCAGGGAGGTGATGGAATCCCTGTTCCTGGCTGGACATGGCACTCAGTAACATGGTATGGCTGACAAGGTGGTGTTGGTTCATAGGTTGGACTCAATCTCAGAGGTTTTTCCCATTCTAACTGACTATGTGATTCTGTGAGAGAGAGGGTCTGTGGCCATAAAAAATTAATGGGTTGGGGTCTGGTGTACAGTGTGTGAGGAGGTGGGCAGGAGGGGAGCTGGAGCTGAGGGGAGTGGTGCCAGGAGGCAGTGGAAGGGGGTATTTTGTCTGGACAAAAAGTGTGAAACTCAGCGGACAGGGGTGGCTTGCTGGACTGATGGGACAGATGAGATGTTTTTAGTGACAGCTGTTCCCTTCCAATGCTCTCAGAATTCCAGCTAAAGTCAATGATGCTGCTAAGTGAAGGAAAATGTTTCCGTGACAGTTGTCTTTGGTTTTTAATTTGAGATGTAATTTATTGTTTCTGTTCCAAGATACCTCAGAGGATGCCCATATGTGCTGTTTCAGTAACTCACTTAGAAATAGTCTTTTTACTCTTTTGCGTGTGATGAAGGGTAATGCCAAGCTGAGATGCTTTTGAAATGCTGAGGTTTGGCAAAGCAGTGTACCAGCTTCATCTTCAAAATGCAATGGTCTTGTGTCTTCCAGTAGAGCTGCTCAATTAAAGCAGATAAGAACTGGAAGGTTCAGTTCATAACCCCTAGTTTGGCTGTAAATGCCATTATAGGCTTAAGTGGAACGAGTCAGGCTTTACTGGTGTGGTCTGCACTTCATTCTCTTCTGGTTTCATTCAGTCTAGAGGCTGGTACAGCATCCATCCGTGACTGTGGCAGAAGAACGCAGCTCATGTCTAGTGAAGATCTAATTGGTTCCATTTTCCATCTCCAGCCACTCCATTTGTATTGGAAACCCTTTGAGGATACACTTGTAATTTTGCTCAATAATATTTTAGGGAACTACGGGAAATACTGTTCAGACATGAGAAAAAGCTATTTTAGTGTTGAGGGTGATCAAGTACTGGAGAGGCTGCCCAGAGCCATGGCTGAGTTTCTGTGCCTGGAGATGCTCAGGCTGCCTGGACAGGGCCCTTGACAACCTCCTTTGGCTGAGCCTGCTTCATGCTGGAGCGCAGGGCAGGTGACCGCCAGTCCTCCCTTGCAGCCTCAGCTGTTCTGTGATTCTCTGTTAGTCCACAGCTTTTCAGACTGCACTGAGTTAGGAATGGATTCTCTTCAAACATGTCTGCATCTCTCCTGATAGAGGGGAATGAGTCTTGGAATGAGTCTTTACAAGCCTTGGCACTGAGTTGCTTTTCCGTTCCGTAGGATTTGTGAGCTCTCTAAGTACAGGGCTCATTTATTTCCAGGGTGTTGCTGCCCTCAGCTTTGTGTGTAGATTCAATGGGAACAGTTTGGTTGTTGTGCAGAGAGCTGGTGCCACATACACAGTGTCTCAGTTGTTTGCTGAAGTCTAACCTGGCTCATTTTTGTTTATGCAGAAAGGCAGCGACTGAACCTGCATGAAGATTTTTTTGCAAAGAGTGTGATAAGGTACAGTGCTTCCATTTTAACATTACAGAGCAGTGGATATTTTCCCCATCAACTTTCTTCTTGCAGTGCAGATCCTGCTAGTGTCTTTTACGGCTTAATTGTGGACCAGAATGTGTGAGTCAGCACGGTCTGGCGTAAACTCCCAGTTAGAACACAAGGAGTCAGTTTGTTTCCATTACCTTGCTACTTGTGGGATCCCCAAAGCAACACCTGGGCAGAGGTGCAGTATTAGAGATGTGGGCACCCTTAAACTCAGTCCGTGCCAGAGGATCACTGGCTTATCAAGGGTTATTCCCCTCTGCAAGGTCACTTGAGTGATTTACAGTCCTTCTTACCAGTCCTCCACTTTTAATCCATTCCTCCCAACAAATGTTTTTCAAAATCTTTTGAGTTCCATGATCTGCCCTGTTTTGGGCATCTTGTTACCATGATGGGTAAAACCCCAAATCAAATTGACCACGTAGATATGTATGTGGCGCTTTTTAGTAGCATTCTTTAATGTTCAGGAACAACTCGGAGAAGGTGGGAATCTGTACACTTGGGCCACTATGTCTGGAATTGGCAATAAACGAATGGCTGGTGAGCCTGGCACTTCTGCACCTCCGGAGAAGAAGGCAGGGGTTGAAGATTCAGGCACCACTGTGGAGACCATTAAACTTGGTGGTGTTTCTTCAACGGTAAGTCTTTGTTGCATATCCCCACTCCATCTTTTGTTTTTCTTCATCTGGAGGCAGAAATGTCTCCGGGGTCAGTAGGAGCCCTTCTGTGACCTGGCCTGTGTCCCATGTGCCTGTGCCTAGGAGGAGCTGGACATCCGGACCCTGCAGGCCAAGAACCGGAAGCTTGCGGAGATGCTCGACCAGCGCCAGGCCATCGAAGACGAGCTGCGGGAGCACATTGAGAAGCTGGAGCGTCGGCAGGCCACCGACGATGCCTCTCTGCTGATCATCAACCGATACTGGAATCAGGTTGGTAGCAGCTTTTGTTACTTCATATACACTGTTTTCTCGTCTCTCCTGTACTGCTGCACTCCTTTTGTTCACATCCATTCTTTATCTTGTCTTGCCTTTCCTGTCACATCGTTCAGTTTGATGAAAATATCCGCATCATCCTTAAACGCTTCGACCTGGACCAAGGTCTTGGAGACCTTTTGTCTGAAAGAAAAGCACTGGTGGTGCCAGAACCTGAACCAGACTCTGACAGTAATCAGGAGCGCAAAGATGAGAGGGAACGAGGTGAGACACCTGTCTGGAGACAGTGGGAAAGATGGATTTCAGCTGTGGACAATGCTGATGTCCATTTCTAAAGGCTGACAGAGACTTGTTTTTGTGATTGTAAGGATCAGTGATATGCTGCCCTCTAGAACACATTCACTTTTTTTCACCTCTCTATGTTCCCAGCGGAAGGACTGGAGCCGGCATTCTCCTTCCTGGCCACTCTAGCCAGCAGTACCAGTGAGGAGATAGAATCTCAGCTGCAGGAGCGTGTGGAGTCCTCCCGCCGTGCTGTTGCCCAGATTGTGACAATGTATGACAAGCTGCAGGAGAAGGTGGATGTGCTGTCTCACAAGCTGAATAGTGGAGGTATGACCAAGGTGGCAGATATTCAAGAGTGCTTATCTGCCCCCACCTTAGACCTGATCTTGCATTGTAGACAGTAAGATCCAGTCTTTCTCACGTGCGTTTATTTTCCAAAATGAATTTGTTTGGCTTTCCAAACTTTTGTTATTGAAACCTCTGCTAAAGGACCAGGTGCCAGAAGTGTAATGTAGCTACTTCTGTATTGGAATGCTGAGGGCTTTGCCCAGCACGTTGGGCTAAGAAGCAGCTTGTTTCTGCCAGTACTGTTCATGTGCCTGCGAAGTCAGAGGGCACAGTTGAACCTTATCAGCCACCTGTCCTCAGCCACCACATAAAAGGCTTCACGCTTACAAGTAAAAGAAGTAAGCATTGCAAACTGATGATGGAGTCCTTTTTTGCAGTTGAGTAGGTGGTGTAGGAGTAACCCAACTGCTCAGTTTCCGCTGAGTTCTGACCAAACAGAATGGTGCCCTCTAATGGCGTGGTGTGCTTAATGTAGCTGTTCAGCTTTGAACATGGCAGAGAAAGCCAAATGACGAGCTTCTAAAACTTAATGTAGCAGATTCACTTTACACTCAGATGACTGTTGAAAAAACTTGATTAGCTTAAGGTTAGAATTTTAATCTTTTGAATGAAAACTTGGGTGGAAGATCATGCTTAGTGTGCCTTCTGGTATGCTTGGTATGCTCTGACCAAGTCTGGCATTGGTGCAGGGAAGTGTTGCTTGGCTGGCAGTCATAAACTGTAGTAGCTTTGACATTGGTGCCATGTGAACCTGTCCTCAGGTGCTCTGGTTTTCCCTGTCACCTGGATGCTGTGGTTGTCACATGGTGTCATGGGGTGTTGGCCTGGTGTGTCCTCCCGGGCCACCTGTTGTAGCGGGTTTATGCATGCATTTGTGCAGCATTCAGGTGTCCCTGGGTTCCAAGGGCATGCTCTGGGTTGCTGGTACGGACACGGCTGAAGTGATCTCAAGTGTGAGGGGATGGCCCCCAGGTCAGAAATGTGCAGCATTGTTAAATTGTAGAGCCTTTTGCTTAGGGAGTGCAAGTCAAAGCTCTCTGTGGAAGGAGAGGCCCTCAGGAAGAGGCACCTGTGGGAGAGGTAGAATAAACTGAAGTTAGACCCAGAAATCTCTTTTTCTTGTTTTCTTGTCTCTTTGCTATTCAGGAATTCAAATCAGTGTTCATTGATTTCCATGAATTTCCTTTTCTTTTTGCACTTTTCAGATATTTCACTGATGGAAGAAGCAGTAGTGGAGCTGAATTCCTACCTGTCACATGAGAATGGACGGCTGCAGGAACTGGCTGATGTCCTTCAGGAGAAGCACAGAGTCATGTCTCAGGAGGTATAAAAAGGAGAGAGAAAGAAATCTGCTTTGGGGTCCTGCTTAGCATAATTTATGGTTACCATAGGTTGGAAAGCAGCTTATTTCCTTGGAGAGGCACAGGAGCAACATGGTTTTAAAGTTACAAAAAGGGTTGTTGTTACGGAGAGCTGCAGATAGGTTTTCTGTATGAATCAGATTGATTTGCTTGTTACGTGACTAAAGGAAAGGATATAAGCAAGTCAGTGATTTGTATGGATTTAACTTTTAAAGAAAAGGGGAGAGCACAGGAATGGGGGCAGATGATGCTGAGGTGGCTGTGTAGATACCTGGAACAGTTGAGGTGACATACCTGTCAGTCTGAATTCCCTGGTTTCTCTGTGTCGTTTGACAGTGGAATGATACCAGTTACCAGACAATCCCACTTATTAAGGGATTCACATTATTAGCAGCCTTTGTTTGAGAGATTTCAGTACATTTAAAAATAGTGTGAATGCTGGTCTTGCTCAGCGTTAGACCTCTGAGCACTTAGGTGCTCTGTAGAGTAGATTGGCATTGGCATTGAAAAGATGAAAATCAAAAAAACCTTTGAATAAGCTAAGGTGGCTGCCTCTGTATTCTGCCAGATATTACCAGCTTCCTGCTCTTTCTCCGTTTTTGAGTTTTGTCTTCTTTTTGTTGCTGTCTTGGGATTTGGCCAGTATAAAATTCAGGACAGTTCATTAAACAGTCTGTCACCACAGCAAAAGATGAAAAGCACATGATGAACAAGAGAAAATGACTCCTGGGCAGCCTCAGGAAAAGTTGATTCTATGCAATACGTTGGCTGAAGCACTCCTTTGATTGCAGTTCTCTAAGCTGCAAGAGAGGGTGGAGACAGCAGAATCCCGGGTGTCTGTCCTGGAGACCATGATTGATGACCTTCAGTGGGACATTGACAAGATCCGCAAGAGGGAGCAGAGGCTCAACCGCCACCTGGCCGATGTCCTGGAACGAGTAAGTGCTGCCCTGCTGGCCAGGAAGCCTGGGAGTGGTGGATGGTGTTGGATAGCTGTGTGACATCCTCTCTGGGACTTTTCTGGGAGAACTGAGAATGCAGTGTACCTTCTTTGGTCTTGAATCTGCTCCGTCACTCTTGTTAGTATTTCACTGGGTCTGGAGGAAATCTCTTGCACTTTTTGCAGGTAAATTCCAAAGGCTACAAGGTGTATGGAGCTGGGAGCAGCCTCTATGGGGGAACAATCACCATTAATGCCCGCAAGGTAAGGTCAGCTTGGGTGTGGGCAATGGGAAGAATAAAGTCAAGGAGAGCAAGGGCCACAATTTGAACAGAGTGTGGATACTGATTTTAGATAATTTTAGATCCTGTGCCACAAAGCTGGGTAACTCTGGGCAAGCTGTTTTGTCGATGTACAAGTTTCCTACTTAAGAAACAGCTGGTGGACTTAGACTTTGTCTCACTTGGTCACGTTTCCTGACTGCTTAGTCTGTAATTGCTGTTACTGCATGAACAGATAGTTCATTAGCACTCTCAGGAGACACATTAGCAGTAGGATTTACAAGCAGTTTGTCCCAACAGTTTGAGGAGATGAATGCAGAGCTGGAAGAGAATAAAGAGCTTGCTGGGAATCGCCTTCATGAATTGGAAGAACTACGTCAGGATCTTGAGGAAGTGACAACACAGAATGAAAAGCTCAAGGTGAGACATCTGTAGCTATGTGGGGATGAAGGTGTTCTGTGGGATGGGCTGCCTTCAGCTTTGCAGTGCTGTGTTCCCAAAAACCTCATTAGCAGTGTCTGTTCTGAGCCTCCTCTTCAGCTGTGTTACATTTTGCAGCAGGTACAATTCATCAGGTCTGTGGCTCCACTTGCAGCTCAGTGCGTTGGTGACACCGCGTGGTCACCGTTGAAAACTGTAATGGTTTCCTGCCTGTGCTCCGTTCTGATCTTTGAGTCCATTTTAACCATGTCCAGTTAAAAGTGTTTTCACCTCTTTACCAGCAGTGATCCCCCTTCCACCTTCCCCACTCCCTGTGCAAGTGGAAGCGGAGAACAGAAACAATCAGGGAACTTGTGTGGTGAATGAGACTCTTGAAAGAGTCAATGAATTTATGTCTTTCCCAGTGGGAGGAAGATGGATAGGCAGCAGCCTGTGAGTTTGTGATGCTTTAAAGGTGGTGACACAAGAAGCTGTGACTCTGTGGTAGATGAGTATATGGTGGGGAGAATAATCCAAATGTCATTGTAGTGGTCAGCACCAGTTATAAGGAGCGTCTGTCTTGATGACCTAAATTTCAGAGATCTGATGCTGGGAACTGCCTTGAGGCACCTCTGGATTCTGTTTATCCACATGAGTTTGTTTAGGGAGAAATGGTCTTTAGATTACAACTTTTTTTTTCCTAATTACTTTTAAGCTGAATGCCTGTATATATGCATGTTTCACTGCTGCTAGTCACAATCATTTGCTAACTTTTTTCCCTAGGAATTCAGTTCTGTACCCTTGGGTTTTTTTTTTTCATTTCTCTTTCTGTCATTCATTATGTCTAACTGGTAGAAGATTAACATAATACCTACTTGCATGTGTGTTTTCTCTGATCTCTCATACTTTTCTATGTGTCCATCTTTATTGATCTAGGTGCTAGCAATTTCTTATGTTTTGCAAGTCTTTGAGAGAAACTATTTCAGGACCCAAGAGTCAAAACATTCCATGATGTGGCTGTGCAAGAGAAGCAGCCTAGTATATGCAGAGACCAAAGAGACTTTTTAAAATTGGTACTGAAGCATGTCACTTGGACCTACTTCACAGCAAGACTATTGAAGTTCTCCTTTTGTCTTTGCTTGTGGCAGCTAGATTCACTGTTCTCCTGTCTTGAGAGACAGAAACCAAAGGCAAGGGCATAATATTCCTTTTTGTGGCATTTTCCCGTGTCTTAACCAGGTTGAGCTGCGACGAGCAGTGGAAGAGGCTGTGAAGGAGACCCCGGAATATCGCTGCATGCAGTCCCAGTTTTCTGTTTTGTATAACGAGAGTCTCCAGCTGAAGGCACACCTTGACGAGGCCCGCACACTGCTCCACGGCACCCGTGCCACACACCAACGCCAGGTGGAACTGATCGAGGTAACACCTCTGCTCCATCAGCCTGGGAACTCTGTTGTGCCACTGACCATCACTGCTGGGTCTGTGGGCCTCTGCGAATGCTCAGGAAATTTGCATTTCTGGCAATAATTCAGGTTGTTGTGGTAGCTTATATTGATGAGGTGAGAGATACTCCAGGTTCAGAGCACCGAGTTCTGTTTCCTTTTTGTTCCTCAGAGGGATGAGGTCGGCCTTCACAAGAAGCTACGCACTGAGGTGATTCAGCTAGAGGACACCCTGGCACAAGTCCGCAAAGAATATGAGATGTTGAGGATAGAGTTTGAACAGACACTTGCTGCCAATGAGCAAGCAGGTATGATGTTGCTCTGCTGTGCCTAAAAACAAACACCACCTACCTGCCAATGCCCATCAGGGGCCACAGTGCACTAGAACGCCTGGCTTGATTCTCTGTTAGTGTTAAATGCTCGTTCTGGCAGGTCTCTTCATCTCAAAAAACAAGGCTCTTCACCTGTTTCATTGGGAGGCCAGTTCCATGTTATCTGACTTCCTTCTCAGTGCTGCGTAATAAATACGCTTTGCTAACAATTTGGTTCATGGCAGGGTATTTTGCATTATTAAAAATTGCTTGTGAGGGGAGGATTCATTTCCAAGTGTGTAAGGACAATCTAGATACCAAAGCAGTAATTCTTAAATTTCATCAGAGGAAATAAATTACTTCTAAAGTAGCATTTAAATCAGATTTCTTTTGTAACATGGCATGTTTCCCTTAGAATCATGGGTATAAAAATAATGTTAAATGGGAGCTTAAAACTGCAGATTTGCCAGGACTTATAAATATGCCTTATCTGTAAGGCATATAAAACTGGCGTGACTTTTTTTCTGCAAGTGTTTTGAGTTGCTCTGTTGTGTGGCAGAATGGTAATAGTTTTATTTTGTTCTTTGTCATTGTCAGCTAGCTTGTTCTCCATCTCAGTGGGAGTCCTCAAGAAGGTTGACAGAAGTGTGTTTTTTTACAGAGGTGTTTCTGGTTTTGCAGGCCCAATTAATCGGGAGATGCGTCACCTCATCAGCAGCCTCCAGAATCACAACCACCAGCTGAAGGGAGAGGTGTTGAGATACAAGCGCAAACTGAGAGAGGCCCAGTCTGACCTGAGCAAGGTAACACAGCAGGAAATGCCAGAAAAGAGGGGAAAGTACTTAGGAGAAGGGGGAATGCTGTCACCCTTGCCAGCAATATTAACCTTTCTGATATGCTGTCCAAGATGTAGTGAAACTTTCTTTCAAGCTCTGCACTCTGCTGCTTCCTTTCACCAAAAGAATGCTCTTTCTTTGTAGCTTTAGTGCTCCATGAAAAGGGGGCATGGAAGCATCAATCTGGGAAGACAAGGGGGAAGGGTAGGTTCCTGGCTAAGAACTTAAACATTTGTTTTCTTGGTCATCTCTCCTGCTGTTCCATGCTAGATCCGCTCTCGCAGTGGCAGTGCTCTCCTCCAGTCCCAGTCCAGTGCTGAAGACACAAAGGAGGAATGTGCAGGCATCAAGCAGGAGCCTGATGATCCTTCTGCCCAAGTTCCCAAGGCTGCTTCTGAAGATGTTCATGAAACGAAGGCCAGGCGAGATGAAGAGGAACGGGAGCGGGAGAGACGAGAAAGGGAGAGGGAACGAGAGAAGGAGAAGGAGAAAGAGAGAGAACGAGAGAAAGAGAAGGAAAAGGAACGAGAGCGGGAAAAGCAGAAGCAGAAGGAATCAGAGAAGGAGAGAGAGTCCAAAGAGAAGGAGAAAGGGAAGCATGAAGATGGAAGAAAGAAGGAGGCTGAAGTGATCAAGCAGCTGAAGGCTGAGCTCAAGTAAGAGTTGTCTCTCCCTTTCCTGTGGAAGCAGTGCCCAAGCCTGGGGTGTTCACATGTTCTTGCTTTCATGGGATCAGCATTGCTGAAGTTTGGAGCCAAGAGAGTTTCTTGACACCCTCTGTATCTGTTCGTGATGTGGTCGGTGTAGAAGTGTTTTTCCTAGAGTAGCCTAAAGCATGAATTACCGAACTAGATACTTCATGGTGTGGGTCAAGTAATATTTATTTGTTGCTGTCATAACAATAGCATAGAAGTTCACAGCTGCAGGTTATTACTACAGGACACATCAGTGTTCCTGCTCCTGAATGGTTTGTAGCTTATTGTTAGGATACATATTTCATTTGCACCCCACTTTTTGCCTTTCAGCCCATGTGCCTGAACATGTTTGTGTTCCAGCCTGTAGCTCAGCTGCTGTTTTACCTTACCATGATAAGATAACCCACCAACAACTCCATATCCATGTGGGAGATGGAGAGAATATTGCCAGGCTCTCACGCTGGCTGTGTGTGGCATTGCTGCTGTGTTCTCACCATGGTCCGTCTCCCTTTCTCCAGGAAGGCCCAGGAGAGCCAGAAGGAGATGAAACTGTTGCTAGATATGTACCGATCGGCCCCCAAAGAGCAGAGAGATAAAGTGCAACTGATGGCAGCTGAGAAGAAGGCAAAAGCTGAGGTATTTCTAATTCCTCTTCCCTTTTTCTTTTTAATATGTTACTTAAACATATTTTCAGATACTCTGCTGCAGAACTCTGTTTTTTCTCTCCTCAGAATTGAGGATTGTTTGTCTTCTCAGCTTTGTCACTTAGAGATTGGAATGGTCAGGAGATAAACAGGGACAAGTTGCTCGTGCAGGCACACACACAACAATGTCTAGGTTCATAACCACAGAGCCGTTTGCAGATCCCTTAAGTACCAGCATGTCCCTCTGTTTGGGACCCTGTGAAAAAGCCCCTTTTGCCTTTTTCACAAGCAGGTCTCACCTGTAGGCAGCACTTTGTGCAGCACACATGCATGGGGTAAAGATTTAGATTACATGACAATACTTAGGAAAATGTGCAATAAAAAGATACAAGAAGATAGGTTAGGACAGGATGTGATGATCATGTGCAAGGCTGAGCCAGACAAATGTGCTTTGACTGCTGATGTTTTCCATGGGCCTGGCTTCTTTTATACCCTTCTCTGTGTAACCCCAATTTGTTCATCCTTGATCTCCTCTCTGCACATTGCTTCTGGATTTGAACAGCTCTTGATTCCCACAGCCTTCCCAGTTCAGGAGTCATTCCTGCTTTACAGTGTTATCAGTTAGAAAGTCCAAGCTGATTTTCCTGGAAGTGGTTCCTGTAGGTTCTTGGAAGTTTATCAGTTGTTAACTGGAGAGGTTGGCTTCCTCTCTTTGTCTCTGTGTTTGTTTTGTCAGATTTATGTCTCTGTATATTTTGGTTTGGGTTTTCTCCTCCCACACTCAGATGACCTTGATGGAATCAACATTTGCACTCTCACGTGCTCTCATCAGTTAGTGTGACTAACCATGTTTCATTCTCATCATTGCTTCCCTTACCATTTGTCTGCCAAGTTTGTGTCTTTGTATGTTTTATTTTACCTCCTCCTTTCCTCATTACTCCCTTCTTATATGGAAAAAAGTCCTTGACCAGATGCCCTTAAAGGAGCAGATGCTCTCTATCCACATATCTGTACATGTACAGTTGCAGGAGACTGATGTTCCTACTCTGATAAAAGGTGCTGTAAAATTTTCAAAGATGTAGAAGTCAAGATCTTGGGCTTACAGCCCGTCTCAGATGGTACATCTGCCTGTAATGTCAAAATGACGTGGGGGTTTTTTTGCTATGTTTTGAAGGCAATCCTGAGTGTTTAAGAGAATTTTGGGGAAAATAGGCTTTTAACAATGCTCAGGACACATCCCTTGTGTTTAGTGTCATTTCTGGTTGGTTTTTTTAGCTTGAAGAACTGAGGCAGAGGGTGAAAGAACTGGAAGACAAGGAAAAAAAGGAGAGTAAAAAGATGGCTGATGAGGATGCCCTCCGCAAGATCCGAGCAGTGGAGGAACAGATAGAATATTTACAGAAGAAACTTGCCATGGCTAAGCAGGTGAGAAGATTCTTATGAGTTCTCTTTTGGCTGGAGCACATGTGAAGGAGCTGCCTTCAGGTTATGTTCAGGAAGAGAGAAGGAATTTATATCTGTATGGGCCAGAGATATGAGTTTGATCCTTGTTTACCGAAGGGGAAGAAAAAAAGCAAAAGAACCACCAACAAAACAACCCTCTCCACTCTCAGGTCCAGGATTATCACAGGCAGGCCATGGTGGGAAATGTTTAATACTAGTTAAACATTAAACAATTAAGCATGTGGCCTTGGTGAAGCACACAGAAGAGAATTGGCTTTATCAGCCATTAGGGGAAGAGATTACAATTTCTTTTTAAGAGGTATTATTTCCTCAGTTCATCTAGTGAATATGTTTGCATGGAACTCATACATACCTTCTGGCAAAAAAAGGCTTAATCCAGTGAGAGAGCAGGACTACCTCAGCAGGGTAGAGGCAAGCCAATAATTGACATGTACTTTTTTAGAATACTTGTTACTGTAGAACAGAACTGCTCTACCTTGTCAATGCTGAAATGGCCAAAATGAGTTTAAGGGGCTGGGCAGCCTGTTAGCTGGAAGCTGTCAAGCTGTCCACATGTAGAATTTTTGGCCTGGTGTATCTGACCGCTGTTCAGCTGCTGGGAATTGGGAGTTGGTTTCTGCCCAGCTTTGACAACGACTGTGTCAAAGCTGATTTTGCCAGACAAACAATAGGTGACCATCTTTTCTCTGAATCTTCAAATTCAGAGTATCTCTGCTGTGGAGCGGACTTGTAGGAAGTACATTTTTCTGGTTGTTGGGATGATAGCATTCCCTGACATCAAGAATCTTTCTTCATCTTCACTAGGTTTGGTGTCTCTGAATAAATGTTCAGGGTCACTGTAGGGGGTCCAGGGCACAGTTTGGCCAGAGTCTGTGATTTTTTTGCAGGAAGAAGAGGCCCTGCTGTCAGAAATGGATGTCACAGGCCAAGCCTTTGAAGACATGCAAGAGCAGAACATCCGCCTGATGCAGCAGCTGCGGGAGAAGGATGATGCCAACTTCAAGCTGATGTCAGAACGTATCAAGTCCAACCAGATCCATAAGCTGCTGAAAGAGGAAAAGGAAGAGCTGGCAGACCAAGTTTTGACACTGAAAACACAGGTAATATGGAAAAATGAGAGAGGACAAAAGAGCTGGTGGGGAAGGTGGAGGTGTTGTGAGTTACCTCTTTTGGGCAGCTGCACACAACTGTTTACTTGTTCCCCCATTGAGGGGAAGGGGAAAGAATCAGAAGGGACAAAGCGAGAAAACAGGTGAGATGAAATGAAGGCAGTTTAACAGTTAAAGCAAAGATCTTCATACAAGCAAAACAAAAAATTAATTCATTGATTACTTCCTGTGACTGGCAGGAGTCTAGTCATCTCCAGGAAGGAAGGGTTTCATCATGCCTTATTGTTTTCTAATAAATGCTGCAGCTCTGCACATCCTTTCACTTCCTCCCTTCCACCAGCTGTTATTGCTGAGTACAGCATTGTAGGGTGTGGAACAGCCCTTGGGCCAGCTGGATCAGTTGTCCTGGCTGTGTGACATCCCAGCTTCTTGGGCACCCTCAGCCTACCTGCTGGTGGGCAGCATGAGACACAAAACGTCTTGGTGCTGTGTAAATACTGCTCAGCAACAGCTAAAACAGTGCTGTGTTACTGACAGTATTTTGCTCCAAAATGCAAAACAGAACAAGCAGCATGTGAGCTACTCTGAAGAGAATTAACTGTCCTCATCAAAATTAGTCCAGGACAGAATGTTCCTCTGACCAGCCTAGGAATGCATCAGGCTTCAAAGGGGCCTGCCTTTGTAAGAAACTTGAGACTCCTGTTTGAGCATTAAAATATCCTACGGATTCACTGCTGTGGAGAGCAGATGGGTGAGGAAAAGTGGAAAGTCATTTTCCTGTTGTACTTCTGTTTGTATATTCCACCTATACCTCTATGTATTGGTAACAAGCAGGAGGACTTGGAAACCATGGTTCAGTCTGAATTATCTCAGACATGGGTACAGACTGAGAGAAGAAGCCACTGGGAGAGAGCACTGGAACACAGAAGGACTTGTGAATTCTGGTGGATGAGAGGCCGGACATGACCCAGCAGTGCACTCTGGGAGCCCAGAAAGCCAACCTCATCCTGGGCTGCATCCAAAGCAGTGTGGGCAGCAGGCTGAGGGATGGGATTCTGCCTCTCTACTCTGCCCTCATGAGACCCCAGCTGCAGTGCTGCATCCAGCTCTGGGGTCCTCAGCACAGGAAAGACACATGGACCTGTTGGAGGGAGTCCAGAGGAGCCTGTAAAGATGAAGAGAAGAAATGAGCACCTCTGCTACAAGAACAGGCTGAGAGAGCTGGGCTTGTTCAGCATGGAGAAGACAAGACTTAGGGGAGACTTCATTGCAGTCTTTCAGTACCTGAAGGGGACTTAATAAAAGGAGGGAGAGGAACTTTTTCCATGAGCATATAATGACAGGACAAGAGGCAGTGGGTTTAAACTGAAAAGGGGCAGGCTTAGATTAGATGTTAGGAAGAAATTCTTTACTCAGAGGGTGGTGAGGCATTGCTAGAGGTTATGCGAAGAAGTCGTGGATGCCCCATCCCTGGAAGTGTTCAAGGCCAGGCTTGGATGGGGCTTTGAGAAACGTGCCCTAGTGGAAATTATCCCAGGGAGGCTGGGATAGATGATCTCTTAAGGTCCCTTCCAATCCAGGCCATTCTATGGCTCTGTATCCTGTCATCCTTGGAACCACTGTGGAACTGTTCACTGCCTTGCAGCAAGTCTTTAAGCCACTGTCCAAAAACGAAGACATCTTTGTTGCAAATACTTGACTGCTAAGTTTTAAAGTGTTGAGCAGAGAGGTCTGGGTACAGCTCTCTGCATACAGGCACGGCTGTTCGGGGAGAAAAAGGCAAGCTGAAGGTGTGCTCCTTGGTGAGGGGGAAGCAGGGGTAGTTTTAGCCTGCAGCTTGAGTGACAGTTCTGAAGACCCACAGAGCATGCATTCATTCCCTCTCTACCTTCTGCCTCCCTTTCCAAGGTGGATGCCCAGCTGCAGGTTGTACGTAAGCTGGAGGAGAAGGAACACTTACTGCAGAGCAGTATTGGAACAGGAGAAAAGGAGTTGGGTCTGCGAACGCAGGCCCTGGAAATGAACAAGCGCAAGGTGAGGGGCCCCTTCATTTTCTCTTAGGTTGTGAAGTGGAGCTGCTGCCTTGGGGGAGGCATAGAAGGCTCTGAGCTCTCACAGGTATTACAGAACCTCGTATTCCCTGGTTTTGGGTGAGTGTATCAGAAGACGAGTTATGGAGAGAATGATGATTAAAGTACTAGAGACTGATGTTTTTCGTTGATGAGGAGGAGCTGGTCATGCACGTTTCTGTGAAACCTATGGTGAAAAAGGAGACAGCAGCCAGATGAAGTTAACTGGGGTCAAAGCTTTTGTAGGAAAGGTGGGATAAGCAAAAGGGAAATAGAGCTGGGTAATGTGAACACTTTTAACAAATACCTAAGATCAATAAAGTAGATGTGTAACCAGTAAAATAAGACTAAGTCTTATGGCTGATGCTGCCTTTGTTACTAAGTTTTAGTAGAAATGCAGAAATTACATTAAAACCAGCAGAAAGAAAAGCAGGAATATCCCTGTGAAGAGGAGCTGGGGAAAATTCAACAGCGTCACCTGTGCTTAATACAACAATTCATGGTATTAAGGGCATTTGGTTATAAAGTTAGAAGGGAACTGGTGAAGAGAGAAGATTGTTAGAAATAGGTATCTTGCAGTTCTATCTAGAGGCAGCTGTAGAACTGCCACTAAACAATTTAATAGAGAAAATGTGGAAGCTGGAAGGCTGAAAATACTTTAAGAGAACTGGATGATCATTAGTGTTTTTCTAAGTGACATGTTTTGCAGTATGCCAAAGTTTGGCTCTGCCCAAAGGAATCTTGAAGCTAAATGATTAGAACTCGTTAATAATAAGGTAGTAATAGGGGACTAGAAATCACAAGAGCTATTCCTCTGGTGTTTGGTCTTTTTATACTCATTTTCTTTTTCAGGCCATGGATGCAGCACAGCTTGCAGATGATCTGAAGGCCCAGCTGGAGCTGGCTCAGAAGAAGTTACATGATTTTCAGGAGGAGATTGTGGAAAACAGAGTAACTAGAGAGAAAGAGATGTTCAACTTCAAGAGGGCTGAGGTATATATTGTATGCACAATCCTGCAAGTTCTTTCTGCTTTAGTGTCCTTCTCCTTGTACACTGAGCTTGCAGAGGGTTTCAACTAAACTGCTCTTGGTGTCCAGTTTCACTTTGATTTTGTCTTCATCAGGTCTTGGCTCTTTCATATTTTGTCTGCTGATAACTGACAATACTCGTGCCATCAGTTGATCGTGTTGTCTCTTGGATTATAGGGGATGAAACTGT
>VZDJ01000095.1:44576-99772 GCA_008694505.1 Cyanoderma ruficeps | reverse complement strand
CAGACTTCTACACTGACTTTTTCCTGGGGTTTTCCTCTCTTGTTTCAAGAGTCACTCAGTGTTACCTCCAGAGCACTGTCACCCTGCAGCAAACCTATCCATGGACCTTAGCACAAAACTGGGACACGTGGGTTGGTGACACAACTCCCACAAGGTCAGGCTTATTCCCTGCTCTCTTGCCACAGCAGAGGACTCAGTGTCAGAGCCTCGGGAGAAGTGTGGAGGGCAGGCCTCAGGGAGATTGTGCCACTGCAGGATTTGAACTAAAGGCACCAGGAAGCACCGACCCTGCAGACAAGAACTCTGATCTCCCTTCCTGTCGGGGCAGGCTCAGAGCAGCTGTCTCACACCTCTCGAAACCAATGTGGGCTCTCTCCTTACCAAGCTCCTCGGGCTCCTGGGAACTCTTCCTGCAGCTCCCGGTGCGGGATGAAGCTTCCCCTGCTCCAGCCTTGTCCACAGGCTCCCCACCTGAAGATTCACGGGCAACACTAATATTGACCTGAAAAGAAAACCAGGAAGAAAGAAACCCAAAGGTCAGTCGTTATTTTCTGCAGGGACACATAGTAGTTCAGGCCCTGCAACATTTCCTTTTCTTACGGAAGAAAATGCTTTTGAAAACTGCTATGTGTGAGTATACAGAAGATAAAAGGTCATCATTCTTTGCGATAAGATATGGGCAATCCAAAAAATTCCCCTCCCCACTTCGAGTCTGCCCCTTCTCAATAATAAATCTACAGCAGGCAATGGGTCTGCATATTAAACCAACAGAGAAATCCTTTGGCAAAGTTGTATAGTAATATGCAAAAAGGCCTGTGCCAATACAGCAACTGAACACTCCAGGCAAGTCTGGGAAGAGGCGACAGTTAAGAGAAAGTGGATTCCTAAGTTAAAGAGGGAATCTGTCAAACACAACTGACTAATGGTCCCTGACTGAACTGCTCTTCCACATAGAAGAAGCCCCTCGGCTTAAAGGAATCTTTAACCATTTAGTGACCAGAACCAACTTTGTCCTTCTCACCAATCACACAAGTCATGGGGCCTCAAAACTAACACATCTGCTCCCTAAAGACACCAGGACTCACACACTTTTGTTCCTAACCAGAAGTCTGGGCCCCAAAGCCCTTCAACAGTCAAAAAGATTTGACGTCTCCAACACCGTCTAAAAGCTGTCAAAGCTGACAACGTTGAACATGGGAGTGACACTGAACACATGGAATGGGCACTAAGGAAAGAGTCCTGCCAGCTCCTGGCACAGGGGTGTGCTCCTCCCTCTACAGCCCTGAGCAGAACACTCTCATCCAGGCTGCAGCTTTGCGGGGATTGCATGGGAACAGACATCTTTTCCCACTGAGATGCCCTAGAGCAAGATGACTGAGTTCTGGAACATGGAGAGCAAGACTGGTCAGTTTGCCCAGCTGAGGATTTCTCAGATGGAAACTGCAGTGCAGTTAACTGAGCAGGTTGTTGAGAGGACAAGGAAGCTGCAGCTCCAGCGTGTCCCACCACATGTCTCTGGGAGCGCCTACATGCCCAGCAGGGCTCACACAGCAGCAGCAGCTGCAGCGCAGCCCTTGCTTTGCCTTGGCCTTCCAACCCAAAAGAGGCAGAGTCCACATCTGCTGCTGGAACAGAGGCACCCCTCACATGCCCCTCCCAGCACGGGACACTGCCTTCAGTGGCAATTCTCCAAACGCTCTTCTCTTATTTCCTAGCAAACAAAGCCTGTTAGAACATACAAAGCTTCCACCTCCTCACCACAAATGCCCCGCCCCCTGCAGGAGGGAGTCTTCCCAAGAAAAAGGAGCACCCAAACGTGGCCAACACAGGCTCACACCTCTCATCCTTACTTGCGGGGAGACTTTTCCATTCCCTCTTCTTTAGGAAATCTTGCTTTACCAAGCAAATCCTTCCCTGTCCATTCACAGCTCAACTGAAGAATGCTTTGCTTCTCAGCAATGCAACAACATTCAAGAGCTCTCAGTCCAGCCCCTTTTAGCCCTGTCCAATGGAATTACCTGAGCAGACGAAGACCTTGCAGGCAGGGATGGTGAAAGCATCTCTTCCAGTGTCTCAAGCACAAGGTCCAGGTCCAGCGGTGGCAATTCCTCTTCACCGGCAGTTTTCCATACCCAGCTGGGGGCTGTCCATGCTGCATAACCAGCACGGCAAGCTGGAGCACTGGGGGCTGAAATGCCCGGTGTGGCTGCAAGAATCCAAACACACTGGTCAGGATCCGGAATGTCGCTTTGGCATGCAGAGCTCTACTGCTGCATCGGATCAAACACCACAGGAAGCACACAGCAACCTCAATTCCAGAAATGCATTCAAACTTGCCAGGGAATTGGAAGAGTGAGTTCTTCCTCTTAAAAAATATTTATCCTTATTGATGTGTACATAGATTAAAGTAGGGATTGGAAAACTGATACAGACACACACAAACACTTTATAATCACAGTCTTTTGCATCTTCCCAGCAGCTTTGGGATTTGGCTGCTTGGGCTTCTCATCACAAGAGACCACAGAAAGGGAATTCACCCAGATCTTCAGACACACGTGCTGAAATTAAACCGGGAGTTTATTCTAAAAACAACCTTTTAGGTGTGTCCATATTCTACAGCTGCAGCTGTTCTGGGGTACACAGAGCTCATTTTAATGGCACTGCTTGATTCGCAGGATAGTCATTCTTAAACATCTGCAATATCCTATCACTGTCCTAGTTTGGCTTTAGTCAAAGAAAAGTGGGACTTCACTTGACTCTGACCTCTTGTCAGGCAATATTTTTCACCTCACCCTTGCACCTCAGCAGAGAGGCTGTCTGGAAAATGCTCATAACACCCTCCAAATCTGCAGGACGGACAGGAAAAGCAGACAGAGAATCCTTCTGTTTTTAAGGTCCCTCTTCCTAGGTGACTTTACCGTTTCTACCTGATTCTCACTTGACATTCACCCATGACAGAGCACTGTGGGAAAACACTTCAAAGGGTCACTAACCAGGTCCCATTTGAAAAGGAAGGGTAGATAACTGCCCCACCTGATGGATCCTTGGCTGGCGAGTGCTGCTCTGAAGAGGCCATGGAAGTGCTGTGATGGTCTACAGGAACCGGTGCAACAATGAGCTCAGGGTGGCCTTTAAGGTCCACACAAACCAGTGGAATGATGAGCTCAGGCTTGAGCTGAAATGTGCATGTGCCTGGTTCCTCTGATGAAACCCCAAGTACTCCTGATGTGGCTAACACTCTTTTGGGAGATGCTAGGAAAGCCTCAGACTCCTGAAGACCTGGACTTTGCCTGAAAGGGCCTGGAGGCAGCTCTGAATCCTCAGATGAGGCAGCACCGAGGTCCTGGTACAAGAGTGCTACATAGCAGTGAGGGAAGACTAGGTCACCGTTGGCGTTTGGGTGTGTTTCCCTTGGCAGCAACTGTATTTCTGTCATGGCAGACAAAAGCTCCCATCCTCCCAAGGAGGGTGAGAAAGAAGAAAAAAAAACCCGGCCATGTTCTGGGGCTATTCAACAAGCATGAACCTTGTCTACTTAGCTCTCCCTTGTATGTTCAGCTCTCTGGGAAAACTGTCCCGTTGCCATTCCTTGGCAGGAGGCAACTGCCAGAGGCACAACTGCCAGGTCTCTTCCCCTCTGCTCCAAACGGGAAAGGAAGCTCCTTCCCACTGGGCCTGCCCACGACCTAATCCTCGGCTCGCACTCACTCACTGACAGCTCCCCAAACATCCCAGGGCCGGGCAAGAAGCAGCGCCAGCCACGGCCCAGGGCTGGGCCAGCTGCAGGCAGAGCGGGCCAGGGTGTGGTGAGCGCTGCTGCGGCAGGACTGTCCCGCAGCCGCCGGCTGCCCGGCACGGCTCCCGGGCCCGGGCGGCACAGGTACCGTGACCAAGGACAGCCCCTGTGCCGGCCGGGGCAGCTGCGCTGAGCGGCCCCGGCACGGCCAGGGCCCGCTCCTGCCCACGGCCAAAGCCCACGCCATCCTCCGCGCCCGCAGCTCCCACCCTGCCTCACCTGCTCTGGGCGGCTGCCCAGCGGGGAAGGCGGGCCCCGACCGGTCCGTGTGGAGCTGTCGGGAGGAGGGGCCGGGCGGGCGGCTGCGCACCTCCAGTCCCGCCGCCAGCCGCTGCCTGTTGGCCCTGGTCAGGCGCTTGATGCGAAAGAGGAGGTCGGGGCGGTCGCGGCAAAAGTTGGGATTCCTGAAGTGGAGCCAACCCCCGGCATCGCCCGGCACAGCTGCGCCAGCCCAGGCCGGCACCTTTTGGAAGCCGTAGAGGTTGAGCTGGCGCACGAAACTGCCGAAGCGCGTGGCTTGGAAAGAGTCTGGGACCGCTCCCGCCCCCTGACCGCCCCCTCCATGGGCGTCGGGCTTGCTGAGCAACTCCCGCTCGAAGAAGGAGCGGTCGATGAGCAGCCCCCGGCCCTGGCTGTCCCAGCGCAGGGAGCGGATGTGGGGGCTGTTCACCAGGCGCCACAGCTTGGCAGGGAAGGTGCTGGTGTTGAGCCCAGCGGGTAGCAGCAGCTCCGCCATGGCACCGATCACCAACTGTCGCCACAGTGCCCGCAGCCCAACAGCCGCAGCCCAACGGCCGCAGGAGCCGGCGGCGCGCGGCCTGAGCGGGGCGCTGTGCTCGGCCCCGCGCCCGCCCAGCGCGGCCCCTGCACGGGCCGGACTTGGCGGGGATGAGCCGTGGCCGCGGGCACAGCGCGGGCGAGGTGGCTCCCGGGGCTGGCCGGGCATGGCGTGGCAGGGCAAAGTGCAAACCCTTTCTTTCTCTGGCTGCAGTCATCCTTCTGCCTTTGCTTTGCAGCTCAACTCCAAACCACTAAGGCAAGTGCGGGAACTTTCAGAAAGGGCTCCAAGTTGAGGAATCCCATGGGGAATTCTTCCTATTTGTCCAGTTAAAGCAAAAATCACTTTGTGTTCGGCATAGCTGAAGGGGGGAAAAAGATGTTAGCCTGAGTAGCTTCACTATTTTGGTTGGGCTTGCAAACAGAGTTCCCCACTTGAAAGCAGACAGATCAAATGGGAGAAGGGGAAATGGTGAAAAGGAGAGAATTGAAGACATTCTTTTTGTCCCTTTTCCAGCCAGCTGCCAGGGGCTTTCTCACTGTCTTCAGCAGATTTGGCACATTTCTCGTTCTTTGAAAGTAGAAGCAGCAATGGGAAGGGGCAGCAATTCTGTCAGCATTTCCATCAAAGCTAAAATCCTGCCCCCGGAAGGATGTTGCTTTACGTGAGGGATTAATCACCTGCAGTTATAGTGAATTCATGCTGGTGTCTTCATCAAGAGGTTTTGCATTTTTCTTTCCTCAGTAACAATTTCTTCTCCTCTCCCCCCCCCCCAGTTAGGGGAGAGTTACAACGCAAAATCCCTCCCACAGCCAGGTCTTTTCAATGTAAACCAACAAAGGTGGTCTTGCAATCCTCTGTGCTTAGTGTCACTTGTTCTTCTTATTTTAAATTCTCTCTTGAGCTGGAAACAGTTTTCATAGCAGGAAAAAAATAGACCTATTTCTTCTATCTCTTTTAATCAATACCCTTCTTTATGTCTTTATATCGTTTAACTGTGAGGGCTCATGTCAGTAGATTTGGTGGTATGGCAGAAGCTCATCCCACACACACAGTGGATGTTCTGCTTACATCCAGCTTGTCTTGAGTTCCAGGTGACACTGCCTTCTCTTGCCCTCCTTCCAGGTCCCCTTGTGAGGAGCCTAGCTCTCTCACTTCAGTCGCTGTCCTGTGGGTGACATGCTGACACAAGGATTGTTGGTCTCATCACATTCTGGACTAAGTGTTTCAAAGATGCTCTGTCATCTCTTCCTCTGTGTGCTGGCTTTCTGAGAAAAATTGAAACCCACTACCTAGAAAATCTCTTCCCAATTCCTCTTAAATTGCTTAAAACAGAACCTGAATTATGAATGATCCCCCTTGGTGGGATGGGGTTTGTCTTTCTTTGAACACGCTGTGACAACGCTCACAAAAATAATCCCAGCAATTGAATTACAACAGAACTTCTAATGGATAGGCACAAAAGAGAAGACAGGAGTTCAGAAAAGAAGGGACATCTTCATGTTTCGTGGCCCTCATTTTCCCACATGTCCGTCTATGTGCTGCTTCATGCAGAAAAGCCTCTTTTTGAAGACCTCCTTTGTAATCTGTGTGTCATGAGAAACATGAATACTGGCCCTGTGTCCTACTAGAGATGAGGAAGCAGGTGGTTGAAAAGTGGATTGTCCATTGGAATGTTTAGGCACACCTGTAGTATAGTTATGGTTACATTGACTTTTCCACAGTATTCTGTGGCTAAGAATGAGAAGTTACCGTTAGCTGTGTTTTAAGGACACTGAAACTTAAAAAGAAACGTGCTTATCTTGTGTCTGGCAGCATGACTCTTCCCCAGTTTTCTACGGTACTGGTAGAATTTAATGCCAGTTACAAACACCACAGGGATGTTACATTATCCCATAACGGATATTACATTTCAGTTTGGGCCAAAAATCGGTTTAAAAATTAACAACAGAAAAGGTTGTTAATTTTTAGGAAAGAAAAGCCCTTAAAAGTGTGGTATATGGTTTTAGATTTTTTTTCTAAAAATTAGTTCTTTCTCCTTTAAAAATAATTTGCAAAGAACATAGCTCAATGTACAGGCCTGATCACTTCAAGTATTATTGTTCCATATCTTTCCTTTTTCCCTACACGGCGCTGTAACTTTTGAATCGCAATTTTTACCGCTTTGAAAATGCGATTTTAGTGTTTTTCTTATTGATGAATACTTACCACTTCCAAGTTGAAGAATAGACAGTTCTGAAAGTGAAATGTGCTTTATGTAAATATTTTTTTTCACCAATCACCTGGTATTATGTGCAACAAGGGCAACATTAAAACAGTCTATACTGACTTATCTTTGAGAAGCTGTTAGAAATTATTAATATTTTCAGTATATCTGTGATACATTAGTGTGTTTCAGCTGAAACTCTCCTGTGTGCTCTACTGCTAGCATGTAAGATCTCCATGCAGTGTAGGAAGACACAATTTTCACTTTCTGATTTGCACACAGCTGTGTCACTGCCTTCGTCTTTTCACCTCAGATGCTTAGACTATTTTCCCTCCAATACCTTTGACAGCAGTATCCCTTAAGGTGATGTAGGTGTGGTGGGCATGTAGCACCAAACTGTTCCTGATCTTTTGGAAACTAACTGCTGATCCTGAACCCATTCTTCCCTGTTAGTTTCTACACGATACTTGTAGCAAAGAATGTTCCTGCCAGTGGTTCAGGTTACTTGGTCTAACCACAGCAGCGTGAATAGTAAAAGCTGAAGAAATAAATATATATTTTTCTGACCAATTTAGCTGTATTTGGACTTACATGGCTGATAAAAGTGAGAAATTCCTGGCAAACCAATTCCTGGGAAAAAAGTAACAAGACATTGAATTTAGCATATATTTCTTAGATTCCTTGGCTATGGAATGGGAAAGAGAATCTTCGTAATTTTCTCCCTTCTTACAGGTGTGGTCTTAACCTAGTACGGGAAGACTTAGACTCGAATTTTCACTTTCACATACCTAAAAATATTTACATAGGAGGTAGAATCCCATCAGACAAAGGCAATCTTTCTGCAACACCAGGTATGGAGTAGCCTTACTTTTCAGCCCAGTGAATTCAAAACACCTGAAACCAGCACTTAGGGGGCCACCTTAATCTCTGGACTTTAGAGTGCAGGAAGAGAGAACATAAGGTCTTTTATAGGAAAAACACAACTGCAAAGCAAGAAGTCATGGTAACTACCCTGAAAATGCACCTCAGTTTTGGAATCAACTTGATGTGAAATGGTTCTTTCTTGAACTTCACAAGCAACTTCTGCCTCTTTCTCTGCTTCCTCATTTGGGTTTGTTTTGTCTGCAAACACCACTTCAAGTTATTCTAGTGCTGCTCCCCCTGACTAAAATCTCTCTGTACATTCTCCAGCCTCAGATGAATATCTCCATGAACTGTTTTGTGTGATGACTGCACAAGTCTTGTTAAACCTGAAGTTGTGGTGCTCTGGTTTGAGTCACCCTGTCTCCTGGACATGCTGCTCAGGTCTGCCGGGATCATTATCCTCCCTCAAGTGTGCTGTGCCAGGGACATTTTAAGAGCCCAGCTACCTCAGCTGGAAGAAATTCTCATCATCTGTGCCCATTCAGGCTGCCTGTAACTGCCAAGGGTCATTTGTTGCCTGAGTAGCTCCAGGAGGACTAAAGGTCATGGTGAAACAGTCTGGTGAGGGCTGTGGCAAAGGGACAAAACTGGGATTAAGGGGACTTTTCCGCAGTAATTACATCTCATTCTGGCTGCTGTCACAGGTAGTTTAGTCACTGCCTAAGGTAGCTCAGAAGTGATTTTGGAACACTGCTCTTGGACTTTAAATGGTATGGGCTGTTTGTTACCCCGATGCGTGGCTGTGAGCCTGTGTGTTTATCAGTGACACACAAACTGAGAGAGGCAGATAAATTCTGCAGGAGGGTTCCTGGGGTTCAGGTGCCCTCCTGCATCTTCCTTCTGCTTGCTGGGAAAACTTCTTGCCAAGCAGTGGACGGTACATCTCCCTCTTCTTGTCCAGGAATATCAGCTTGGCCATCTGCACCTTCCAGCTCATGTCAAGGGAAATACTGGGAACCTAGACATTTCATAGACACAAACCCCCCATCTCATATATTTGCTGTGTCCTTCAGTAAAGAATGTCTTCTTATCAGAGGGACTTGAAGACATTCTAGACCTAAGCCAAAGTAAAAGAGAACAGAAAAATTAAAGCATCTGTTGTCTGTATATAGAATAAAGAAAATGTAAATATTTGCAAAAGGCTCGAGTGAAGAAATGAAGAAACAAAGCAGGGTTTACTCTATTAAAGCTAGGAAAGAAATTCTGCCTCCTTATGCATCCAGCTGCTTTCCAGGTGTGCACCTGCCAGGGATTTTACCTTACTGTATGCTGTAGGTCACAGGCTAAAACTATAAGCAGACAAACCAAACTAAACTAATCAACCAAACAAAAAAACCCACAAAAATCCCCAAACTAAACAAACAAACAAACAAACCCCACCTCCAAGCACAAACCCCCCAACAAATCAAAAGTAGCTGGAGAATCTTTTTTCCATGATGTGTCTCCTTTGACACAAGACAGTTTAGACCTCTTTTCGAACATAAGAGAAAAACATATATTCTAGGTAGCAAGATTCAATTCTCACTTGAATAAATACGAAAGAAGATGTTTTAGTGTGGTGAGAATTTGACCCTTACTCTTTAGCAAAATAATTGGTACTTTCCTGGAAACATCACTTCTAGATATGGTATTATAGTCAGTACTGAATCAGCCAAATAGTAGCTCCTTGTCTGCTGATGAATACAATCATAGAATCATAGAATGATAGAATCATAGAATCATAGAATCATAGAATGTGTAGGTTGGAAGAGACCTTCAAGATCATCGAGTCCAACCGAGCCCTAACACCTCAACTAGATCATGGTATCAAGTGCCACATCCAGTCTCTTTTTCAACACATCCAGGGATAGTGACTCCACCACCTCCCCCGGCAGACTATTCCAGTATTTAATCACTCTTTCAGTGAGAAACTTCTTCCTAACATCCAACCTATATTTCCCTTGATGCAGCCTAAGACTGTGTCCTGTCATTCTGTCAGTTTCTGCCTGGAGAAAGAGACCAACTCCCAGCTGTCTGCAACTACCTTTCAGGAAGTTATAGAGAGTGATAAGGTCACCTCTGAGTCTCCTTTTCTCCAGGCTAAACACCCCCAGCTCCCTCAGTCGTTCTTTGTATGGCTTGTTTTCCAATCCCTTCACCAGCTTTGTTGCCCTCCTCTGGACACGTTCAAGCATCTCAACGTCCTTCCTAAACTGAGGGGCCCAGAACTGGACGCAGCACTCAAGGTGTGGCCTCACCAGTGCCCAGCACAGGGGAAGAATGACCTCCCTGCTCCTGCTGGCCACACCATTCCTGACCCAGGCCAGGATGCCATTGGCCCTCTTGGCCACCTGGGCACACTGCTGGCTCCCGTTCAGCCAGCTGCTGACCAGAACCCCCAGGTCTCTTTCCTCCTGGGCACTGTCCAGCCACACCGTCCCCAGCCTATAACGCTGCAGGGGGTTATTGTGGCCAAAGTGCAAGACCCGACACTTGGACCCATTGAACCTCATTCTGTTAGACTCTGCCCATCCATCCAACCGTTCCAGATCTCTCTGCAGAGCCATCCTATCTTGCAAGCGGTCGATACACGCTCCCAGCTTAGTGTTGTCTGCAAATTTACTAATGAAAGATTCAATAGCCTCATCCATGTCATCAATGAAAATATTGAACAGAACTGACCCCAGCACAGACCCCTGAGGGACACCACAACTGGCCGCCAGCTGGATACAGCACCATTCACCACCACTCTCTGGGCCTGGCCATCCAGCCAGTTCCTAACCCAGCAAAGAGTGCTCCTGCCCAAGCCCCGGGCTGCCAGCTTATCCAGGAGTATGCTGTGGGAGACAGTGTCAAAAGCCTTGCTGCAGTCCAAATAGACAACATCCACAGCCCTTCCTGCATCCACCAAGCGGGTCACCTGGTCATAAAAGGAGATCAGGTTGGTCAAACATGGCCTACCCCTCCTAAACCCATGCTGGCTGGGCCTGAGACCCTGGCCATCCTGTAGGTGTTGCATGATGTCACTCAGTATAAATTGTTCCATTATCTTGCCAGGTACTGAAGTCAGACTGACTGATCTATAATTACTGGCATCCTCCTTCCCACCCTTTTTGTGAATGGGTGTCACATTGGCCAGCTTCCAATCATCCGGAACCTCACCAGTGAGCCAGGACTGATTGTAAATGATGGAGAGCAGCTTTGCAAGCTCATCTGCCAGCTCCTTCATTACCCTGGGGTGGATACTGTCTGGGACCATAGATTTATGAGTATTCAAGTGTTTCAGCAGTTCTCTGACTGCCTCCTCTTGGATAATGGGGGGATTATTCTGTTCCCTGACACCATCAACGAACCCAGGAGGACACTTGTCCTGAAGGCAAGTTGTCTTCTCACTGAAAACTGAGGCAAAAAAGGCATTAAATATTTCTGCCTTCTCCTCCTCAATAGTTACTAAGTTCCCTCCCTCATCCAATAGGGAGCAAAGGTTGGCCTTATCTTTCCTTTTATCATTAATATATCTGTAAAAACATTACTTATTGTCCTTTACAGAAGTTGCCATTTTAAGTTGAAACTGAGCTTTGGCCTCCCTAATTTTTTTCCTACATTCTCTAGCAGCCTTCTTAAATACTTCCTGAGGAACCAGACTCTCCTTCCAAGAATGATACATCGTCTTTTTATTCCTGAGCTCATCCAAAACCTCCTTGCTTATCCAGGCTGGGCGTTTGCCTTGTCAATTCCTCTTCCGGTACACAGGGACAGTCTGTTCTTGTGCCCTTAAAAGCTCTGTTTTGAAGAACACCCAGCTTTCCTGAAGTCCTTTGTTTTTAAGGGCTGCTTCCCAAGGAACTCTCTGAATAAGTCTTTTAAATAGGCCGAAGTCTACCCTCCAGAAGTCCAATGTAAAAGTCTTATTGATATATCTTCTGATTTCACCAATTATCGAGAAATATAATTTCATGATCACTCTGTCCCAGTCGTCCTCCAACCACCACATCTCCCACCAGCCCATCTCTATTTGTGAACAGCAGATCCAACACAGTCCCTCCCCTGGTGGGTTCACCTACCAGCTGCGACAAAAAGTTATCGTCCATGCACTCTAAAAATTTCCTGGACTGTCTCTTTTCTGCTGTATTAAGTTCCCAGCAGATGTCTGGCAGGTTATAGTCACCTACAAGAACAAGGGCTGATGATCGTGAAACATTCTCCAGCTGCTTATAGAATAAGTTGTCCACCTCTTCTTCCTGGTTGGGTGGACGATAACAGACTCCCAGTAGGATGTCAGCGTTGTTGGCTTTTCCCTTAATTCTTACCCACAGGCATTCAACTCCATCTTCATTGGTTTCAATACCTATGGCGTCAAAATCTTTCTTAATATAAAGGGCCACCCCTCCACCTCTTCTCCCTTTCCTGTCTCTTCTGAAGAGCTTGTAACCATCCAGTGCAGTGCTCCAGCTATGTGAGTTGTCCCACCACGTTTCTGTGATGGCGACTACATCATAGCTCTGCTGTTGCACCATGATCTCCAGCTCTTCCTGTTTGTTACCCATGCTACGTGCATTGGTATACATGCACTTCAGCTGGGCTGCTGATTTCACCCCGAACTCAGGCTTAGCACCCTTGGGCCTGCTTCCAGGCAGCCCAGCTGCATCCCCTTCCCCCTTCAAACCTAGTTTAAAGCCCTCTCAATGAGGTCTGCCCGCTCCTGAGCTAAGAACCTTCTACCTTTAACAGATAGCTGTATTCCATCTAGTTCTAACAGAGCAGGTGCTGTAAAAGTTGCCCCATGATCAAAGACTCCAAAATTTTGTCCATGACACCATCCCTTAAGCCACTTGTTAATGATGTGAGTTTTCCTTTTTCTTCCATCATTTTCCTCTGCCACCAAAGGGACTGAGCAGAACACTACTTGGGTGCCTGTCTTATCAACCACATGACCCAATGCCCTAAAGTCCCTTTTAATTGCCTTGACACTCCTCTTTTCAGTCTCATCACTGCCAGCCTGGAGTATCAGCAGTGGGTAATAATCAGTGGGCTGAATTAGCCCAGGAAGTCTCCAAGTGATATCTTGTGCCTGGGCCCCAGGGAGGCAGCAGACTTCCTGCTGTGGAATGACTTCCCTGTGGAATGGGTCCGGGTGACATATGGGACCCTCTGTTCCCTTCAGAAGGGAGCCACCTACTACGCTTACCCTTCTTTTCTTCTTGATGTTAGAGGTGGAGATCCGTCTCACTGATGAATCCAGTCTGGGAGGCTTCTTGGGCAGATTACTTCTCTCTAAATCATCTAAATCATCTACATCATCTAAATCATCTGGCTGGCTCTCTAGATCCAGGGCCTCATACCTATTCTGAAGTGGCACCTGGCTAGGGGATGGGGGTCAGGAGGAGTTTTTATTCTTACCTCCCCGAGCAGGGACCCTTTTCCACTCCCCTTCATCTAGTAGGTGCTCTTCTATTGCCTGGGAGTGGGAGGCATACGAGTCCGCTGAGTCTAGATGGGCCTCCCTTAAAGATCGAAGGGCTGAACTCCACCAGTCAATTTCCTGTTCACTGTCCCTGATACTCCTTAATCGTTCGACTTCCTCCCTAAGCTCTGCCACCAGTGAAAGGAAGTCATTCACTTGCTCACACCTTAGGCACACCTCCTTCACATCATTCCCTGGAACAACCGATAGGCTCAGACACTCTGGGCAGGAATGGGTCCGTACGGATGCATCCTTTTTGGAGGGCTCCACTCGGTCACATACACTAGTACCAACCACAGTTTTCAACCATGTTGAAACCATAACTAGCAGAAACCCCAAGACCAACCGGCCAGTAGAAACACCCCAAACAACACAACACACAGTACTCCTTACCAGTAAGAGCTAGCAACCCTGCCTGCGCGAACTGCCGCGCAAACTGCCTAATCATAATTTGTATTTTGGTGTGTGGAGATAAACAGGTGAAAAGAGCACAAGCCATTTCCTCTGAACTGCTGCTGTTCATAGGAACAGATAGGGGCTTTGGGGATGTTCGTTAAAACGCTGCAGTCCAGCAAACTCCACACATTCAGAGGTCTGAGGCACACTCAGCATTCCCTGGCACCAGTTGAGCGTCGTGTGCTTCTGTAAAGCCAACATGGAAAATTACCACTGTTAAGGTCGGAGCAATGACATTGTTTTAGAATTAGGCAAATTTATTGGATAAAATTATTTTGATGACAGAATGTAATTTTTTTTTTTCAGACAGCACAGCAAATGATGGAAATTGCAATCAAATGTATCTGTTTTAGGTAAACTAGAATTCAAGGCTGATTATTTCATTCTGAGATTTAGATCTTAATTGTATTTGTGCTGGACAAGCAATAGGATATACCATTACAAGGAGAAAGAGGTGAAAATGCTTTGAGAAAGCAGGAGCATGAGCCATCTTACCATGAAAAGCAGGGGTCTGTGGTTGCTGGGCTCTCACATAGGCCTAGCTTTCTGCCACATGGCCAATCTGATTTTGAACCCAGTGGAGTGCAATAAGCGTCTGCACTTCAGTAATGGAAAAGGGAACGTGCTTGCTTGGGTAAAATGATGTTTTTGTAGTAAATCTTGGTCTGACCATGAAAGAATAAGGGAAAAGAAAAACCTTGTATAACACCACTTGAAGGAGGTGGGAAAAATGGATGGATGATGGAGTTGTTCTCTTCCTCTGGTCTGAAATCAGCACAACAGTTTTCAAAGTTCAAACCTGGAATCATTGTCATTCTGGATAGTTTAATTCCTTTAAATCGTTTTTATTTGTTAGCATCAATACCTTGAACTAACGACAGTTATTCCAAACCTCTGTTTAGACCGGAGTGTGCTGCTTTTTGTTTTCTGACTCATAGCATCTATCCCAGAGAGTTTGTCTATGGCGTTCATTCAGTTGTTTTCTCTGTTACAGTAAAATCTCTCTGTCTCTTTGGAAAGGTTTGGATTTGTGCTCTTTGTTGTGTGAAACGAAGCTGGTTTTCAGTGGGAGCCCAGCACTGGTGTGTGTCCACCTGGGGAGGTCTCATCACAACTGCAGCAAACTCAGGGTGTTCCAACCTGCCTTGTGGAGCGTTTGATTTCCAAACGTGCCTTCTTCCACTCTGTCTGGAAACTGTATGGTTCACACAGACAGCGTGGTTCTGATATTATCTTCTCCATAATCTAAACATAAAAAATCGTGCATGCAGTCTTATAAACAACATTTTCCTTAGAGTGAAATCACCCCTAACTGCTTTAGAAATACTCTTACTCATTTGATATCTCTTCAATACCAGGGAATGTATAAAACATCTCCACCTTTACTAAAGATACCAAAATGATAGATGGCCCCAAAAACTGGGCTACTGGGAGGCACTGAGGGGATTGGGGCAGTGGCAGCAGGGCGCATGTGGCTTCAGGGCCCTTTGTGGCATGCTGTGACATAGATGCTGCTGATGGGACATCACATGGCATTGTGTCACAGGGCCTTTTGTAACTCACCATGAAATGGGTTCTGGCAGCAACACCCACAGTGCCTGAAGGATGTGACAGGACAGGCACGTGATGAAACAGCATAGGACACAGTGAGGGTCCTTCGAGCAGCCACCTTCCTCCTTGCTGACCTTGTGTTTTCCGTAGCGATCTCCTGCCCTTATGTCCAGAGCCCTCAAGGCCAGACAGCAGGATGGCAGAGGGACCCTCCAGTGTTCCCGGACAGGCCTGGGTGAAGGAGGAGGAGGACGACGAGGAGGAGAAAGGGCCTGGGGCTTCCCCAAAAGGTCCTCTGCTTTTTCAGTTCTCACAATGTTCCCACAGTATGGGGCCCATCTGCCTTTAGAGCCCATCACTGTGCAGACTCCATCCCATGTAAGCTGTCAGACTGATGGAGAGTTCCAGGACCCTCTGGCTGCTTCACTTCCCAGCAGTGGCATGTCAGTCCCAGAGCCTGCTGCCGTGCTCCGTCGCTGACCCTCAAGGGCTCTGTCTGTTGGCTACCTGCCCACCAGCAGGAACAGTATGGCTGGGTGCTGCCAGTGAGAAGCTGTGGGCAGAGGCAGGGCTAGAGGCCAGCCTGTGGCTGCCTAGGCCACAGCATGGTGGCTGAGGCCCCGCTGACAGAGAGCTCTGGGCCTGCAGAGCTGCTCTGACCATGTGGAAAGTGCTTGTCTCCTCGAGCAGGACTGCAAAGATGGTGCTGTTGGAGTTGCCCTGCAGTCTGAAGGACTGGCTGGAGCACAGCACATGCACCTCTGGTGGGGACAGAAAGCAAAGTCTTTGCCCTGGCTGTGAGTTTCTCCCCAGGTCTTTTCTTGCCCCCAGGGTCACTGTTCAGTCAGCTCTCCATCCTCCCTCACCTCTGCATCTCCCTGCCTCAGGTGCACTGGAAGCCTGGGCTAGGGGCAGGTTCAGGAGCAGCCAGGCCAGTGCCTCCATGGCCCAGAACAATGCCCAAGCATGATCTCTGGGATTTTTGTTTCTTGCAGGCAACCAAGGCACTGTGGGAGATCATCCATCTGCCCTTGTCGCCAGAGGCATCAATAGTGGCCCCCTTCCTCTTTGTGGCTCTGCTGGTCAAAGTTTTCTGCAGCACAGAGGAGATGCCAGAAGACATCAATATACTCTGGAGGAGATGGCAGAAGAGAGCACTTTCCCACCAACCCCGAATGGTGTTCCATCCTAGTCTTTCTGTCTCTCCCATGCCTCTGGACCTTGGGCCAGGGCTCTCTGCATGACCTGAGCTTTGCTCTGCACACAGGTTTGTAGTGCTGACAGTGAAAGCACTGCTCTGCCGTCCGTGGCTTGAGGATGTGGTGTTGGCAGCTGAACATAAGAAAGACTGGGAGACACTCCTCAACAATGACACCCACCACTATGCGGTGGGTCTGTTGGCCAGGTGAGAGTCTCCTTCTCTTCACTGCCCCTATCATTTCTCCCCTGCAGATGGGGCAGCCCACACCATCACCAAGGGATGACCCAGCAGACACAAAGGCTGGGAGAAGCAGGTGCACAGGAGCAGCCACCCTCCAAAGTGTCAGCATTGCCTCCTGGGGCCCCTCGGGTGATGGCACAGAGCAGGGGAGGCTGTGGGGCACGCAGCACCACTGAGAGCAGCCTGCTGGGGCAGGGCAGGTTGCACTGAGGGCCAGTGACAGGGCCTGGGGGACACGACTCCCTGGCGACTTTTTACAGTGTGTTACCCAAAAGCAGCCTGCTGATGTTGGGCACTGCCTTTCTCTTGGTGAATGATGGCTTGGAAAGACCAAGCCTGTGTGAGTCAGTGTTAGGAGAGGCTTGCTCACCTTGCTCAGGGTTGATGTTACCTTCTTCCTCATGTCAGAGAGATGCACCGTGTCTCTAGATGCTTCCATGAAATGATCACACGCTACCTTGGTCATGCTGCTCAGCAGAGAGGAGTCATGCTGCCTGGTCCCTGCCATGGCATTCCTTGTCAAGGTGATCCTGATGGCGAGTTCTACCTTGCTGAGCTGCCTCCTGACACTCTTATCTCCTGCAGCTGCAGCTGTGGGGGGAACCCTATCAGTGGAGCTGGGGCAGAGCAGAGGCTCTGCTGTGTGCCCTTGGCCCCTTGCTGCTGGGGTGACACTTACCTCAACCTCTGTTTCCTGCCCCCCTGGTGACAGCCCTCATTCTTCCATCGTGGCTCCTCAAGGTCAAAGGATCTGAGGCTGCTGAGAGCTGGAGGGCACAGCAAAGTGGGCGAGAGATCTGTGAAGGGCAGGAAGCCCAGGGGCTCTGCACAGCCTCTGCTGCCTTTGGGCTGAGCTGCCTGGGACCCTGCTTCTGCCCTGTGTGGTGCTTGCGTCCTGCCAGCCAGGCACCCCGTCACTGTATGATGCAAGCTGTGTCTTTCAGTTCCTGCAATGCCTTGAAACAGAGGAAATGGTTGATACCATCCTGCAGCTCATGTCGAGGCATCTGCAGAGTGACTGCAAAGAAATGCATCACTTGATGCTCAGAGGCCTCCTCATGCTCTGCAAAAGTCCCTGGCAGGTGAGAAGAGCTGGCTTGAACTTGGCAGGCAGCATGGGGCCGGGTAGGGATCCTGCTGGGTGATGCAGGATCTAGAATGTGGCTGGGCTCTGAGGGCTGTGCCAGCTGCTCCCAACACTTCTGCCCCCCCATTCGGCTGCCCAAGGTCTTTGGGGCAGACCTCTGTCTTCTGGGCCCCAAGGCTGCAGTGTGGGGTTGCACCACCAGAGCAGTTTTGTTGGAGCAGCCTCCCATAGCTTTGCAATACAGCCTTGTGTTCCATACAGGCCAGAAGGTTGCAGAGCCTTCCTGAAACCTTCATGGAACAACTGAAGGATGCGGATGGGGAGCTGGTTGGGCTGACCCTCTCTGTGCTCGGCAAGGTGCTCCTGGACAGCAGCGTGGCAATTGCTGTTCCCATTGCTCTGCAGCTGGCTGAGGCACTCCGGCCGCTCTTCGACAGTGTAAGACTGTAGCCTCTGTCATGGTGCTGGTGCCAGGAAACTTTGTGCCCTGTGGATTCTCAAGCCGCTGCCCATGTAGGCCTGGAATAGCCAGTGCTGAGGTCTTGCCCACTTCCCTTTCACAAGGATGCCAGCCATGTGCAACTTCTCTCCATTTGCCTCTTTCGAGAGATGATAGTCTACCTAGAGGAAGAGGGGGGAAAGTCCCTGAAGATGTGTGTGCACCAGAGTCTGCTCCCACTCTTCTACCACCTGTATGATGAGAACCAGGATGTGGCAGAGGTGAGGATTCCAAGCTGCCTCCTGCCCTGGCGACTCACAGACTGCAGCTCTCCAGCCCCCTCCTGGCTTTGCCTGCAGGGACACAGATCCTGTGTCCTGAGCTGTGGTACCATGTCCTGGTCTCTGCTGCTCTTTAGGCCTCTCTGGAAACCCTGCTTCAAGCAACGGAGTTTCTGAGGAAGTTCAAGTGACTTCTGGAGAGGCAGCAGCCATGGAAATCTAGTGAATGCCTGGTAGGGATGGTTCCAAAACCTGAAACACAGCCTGAACAAGCCCTCTATCCTCAGTACGCAAAGCCTGTGGGGCTGGTACTTGTGCTCCTGCCCACTCCTGCACCCACTGCCACACAGCCAGCATTCTTCCTGTCAGCCCGTAGGCTCACAGACTCTTTTCCAGACTCCTTCCCCCACAGTCCAGGGTGCCAATGGAGCCCTGACCCAGGTGTTCTTTGGCAGCAGAGTGTCACCAAGGTTCACTGTGGAGCACCCAGACCTCTGCTGCCTTCAAACTCTGGCACCAGCCAGCTGCCGGAGTGTCTGAGCAGGAGAGCCCAGTCCTGGGCACAGGGACCAGCTGGCCAAGGTAGAGTCTGTACCAACCCTTCCCTTCCTGCCCTGCACTCTCTCCAGCTGGCGGAGGACAGAAAAACAACCGACGAGTACCAGTGCCAGTCCCTGGTATACCTGCAGAGCTCACAGGAATTCATGCGAGAGACGGCCATCAGGTTCATCGGTGAGCCACAGCCCCAGGGTGCCTCCTGTCCGGCCTTAGCTTTTCCCCAGCCCTGGTTGCTGCACTGGAGACAGTATTTAGCCCAGAGACTTTGGAGCCCTGGCTCCCTGGTTCAGGGCCACAGTCACTTGGTGTGGCAGATTTTCTGAGAGAAGGAGGTCATGATTTGTATTTGAAATGAAATATTGAACTACCCAGCTAAGGCTTCTGGCTGAGCCTTGGCCTTGAAGGCCTTGGCGCCTTGGAGCCTGTTGCGCAGATGAAATTACTTGTGGCGCAGTAGAAATTAGGTGTTAAGGTATCATTGCTAGATAGTAAGTTTTCTGAAGGTCACTGAGAGTAATTATTAGTGAGCACGTTTAGCCACCTTAAAAGTAAAATTAAACAGTGTTTGTTTACATTCTTTCTATGCTGTATCCCAATAGAAATGTTTCTCCAATTATAAACTATATAGAACTGTATATAACCTGCCATCTTAAGCTGAATAAACGGAGAATGTGTGATTAACCATATTGGTCGGATCCTATGTTGCTCTGGCTCAACCTCTCGTTATCTCAGGGCCTCCCTGCAACATTTTGGCGCCCGAGAACAGGGACCCTGCGCTTAAATGCGGATTGCTTAAATGAAGAGATATGTTTGAACCCGGGATTTTATGCTTAAATGCGGTTGTCTGATGCAGAGCGGCAGGTTTGGACCCTGGCGCAGATTTTTGAAGTAGAGCTGCAGGTTTGGACCCTGTAGTGGATCTGGATTCGCGTAAAGGCGGTTGTTGAATGCATCAGTTTGTTAAAAGTGAAATAGCTCGTTTGAAAACGGGACTGGAGACTCCACTTGGTTTGGGACCCTAAAAACGACCGAACCGAGATACGGAGCAGAGAGGTTGAGACCACGGAGGTCGTCTGTTTCGTCTAAAAAGCGGCAGCGTCACTCCGTGGAAGAAGGTAAGCAGCCGTGGGGATTGGAAATATTCGGAATTGAACATGGATGCCGACATGTCGGCAGCGGTGCGACTGCTTTTGAATATTCTCTCTAAGAGAGGTCAAAAAGTGAAAGAAAGTGAATTAGAACAGCTAGCCCTGTGGGCCAGAAATAAAGGAAGATTGCATAAGCCGTCTTTGGTTTTTAGCACCACCGAATGGCGAGAGCTTGGAGATCTTTTGTGGGACACAGTAATTTCCGGTGGCAAGGAGGGAAAGATCGCTCAGGAGCTTGGTGTAACTTGGAAAAAGGTGTTACATACCTTGCAAGCCGTTTCAGCTGAGAAAAAGGCAGCTGAAGCAGCCATCCAGGCTCTGGAGGGAGCGGGGGAAGAACTGAGAGAGGTTCAAGTTCAAAAACATTCCAAAGTTGCGAAATTTTTCGGAGTTTGTGCGCGGCCGATGAGGGGAGTTTCTGCTTCAGTTAGCCCGACCCCCCAGGATGTCCTTGATCATGTGATTCAGGCGGAGGAAGTGTCTCCATCGCTGCCCGACAAAACTGAGAGAGAACAGAAAATAGTACAGCCGAGTAGCTCTGGGGGCGTGGTGAAAGCTGAGCAGGCAGGCGGTACTGAGGGCGGAGCGGGGCTGACCCAAGTGATGCGGCAGGGAGGCGGAGCGCAAGGCGGAGACGAGAGCGCGGCGGCGGCGCGGGGAGAACCAACCGAGAGCATGCGCAGAGCGGCACAGAGTGAGACGGAGCGCCCTCTCCCTCCCGTGGGGGGTGAGCAGGCTCCACCGCACATGACGTCAGCGGCGGCAGAGGCTGCAAGTACAGAGATGCTGACACAGCAACGCAGCACCCCGGCAGCTGGGTTCCCCCTCCCCTCTGACTCCGACTCTGACTCGGATGCTTCAGAGACTGGGATGCCTGCTCGCGCTGTTCGTAAAAAACAGCAGGCACATAAGACAGCACAAAAGGAAGGCTCAGATAAAATGCAACAAGTAATTACAAAGCTTGCTGAACTGTCACACCGTCAAAATAAAATAGAACAACAGACAGCAATTCCACCTCCTTCATCAGCTTTTCCTGCCTCATCAGCCCTTCCCTCAACATCACAGGTTTCGCTGCCAGCAATTTCAAATCCTTTTCAAAGGCGTTGGACTGCTGTTGCTAAAGATGCTCTTTTAGATGGAGATTGGCAAGCAGCTGGTGCTCTTTCCTGCCCTGTGGTAGTTGAGAATGGCACTGCCCGGTGGGAGCCTCATGAGTGGAAAGTGTTGCAGCAGGCCAAGCAGACTGTATCTACATATGGAATTCGATCAGAAGCTGCAAGAAATATTATTCAGTACATTTTTACTGCTGACATCCTTTGTCCAGCTGATTGTTCTAGCATTGCATCTCTGCTGCTGACATCCTCGCAAGTTCTCATTTTTGAGAGGGAGTGGAAGCGTTTGGCTGTTGAAGAAGCCAACAAGCATCAAACACCAGGGGACCCCTTTTATGCTGTCCAGCCAGACATGCTGACGGGGACTGGGCCCTATGCCACATCTAAAGTGCAGCTCACCTATCCTATTGAGATGCATCAGCTGGCACAATCATTAGCACACAAAGCTTTGCTTTTGGTTCCAGACAAGAAAAAGCCAGCATCTTACTCTACTATAAAACAAGGAGCCACTGAACCTTATGGACAGTTTATAGATAGATTGGCAACTGCTTTGAAGGATGCCTCAGACATACCATCAGAGCTTCAAGAACATATGTTTCGTTCCTTGGCTTTTGAAAATGCCAATTCACGTACCAGAACCATTCTTGCCACGCTTCCGCAAGGTAGCCCAGTAGATGAGATGTTAGTAAGAGCCACTCGTGCTGAACAGAACAGTCAGACTGCAACATTCATGGCAGCCGTGCAAGATGCAATGCAGCAACAAGGACACATCATTGCAGCTGCTTTGTCAAGTGACAAAACCAAAAGTTTCAAACGCAATAAAAAAATGTCACGTCCTCGCAGACTAACTAATAGCACCTGCTTCAGATGTGGCGAGACAGGCCATTTTAAACAAGCCTGTCAAAAATCTGTATGGTGTCACAAATGCAACAGCGATAGTCATGCCACTGAAGCTTGTTATAAATCGGGAAACTTCAAGCACAGCGCGTTGAGGCACCGCGCGACGACACAAGTGGATGCCCCGACCCAAAAGATCCCAAAAACGGTTTCTTAATCAATAACGCACCTGCCACCTGGGGAAGTCTTGGCGTGGATGTTGCAACAACTACGGAGGTCACTTTACAAGACAAAGAAGTTACACTAATTCCTACTAGCGTATATGGCCCAATGTACAGCACCGATTCTCTTATTGGAGGTTTGCTCCTTGGGAGATCCTCCACGAGCAAACAAGGTGTGATCGTCATCCCAGGGCTCATTGATGCAGATTTTACCGGACAAGTAAAAATATTAGCCTATGCCTTGCAACCACCTGTGACAATTCCAAAAGGCAGCAAAATTGCTCAAATTGTAGCTCTTGAAAATTTTTTGCCGCATCGTCAGCGTCCAAGAGAACCAACTGAAGTGCAAAGAAAAGATGAAGGTTTTGGGTCCACCGGCCATGATGTTTTCTTTACCATAAAATTAGATGATCGCCCATCTAAAACAGTACAATTACAACGTGGTTCTCATCACATTACACTAACTCTACTTCTTGATACAGGGTCAGATGTTTCGATCTTGAATCAATTGTACTGGCCTCCTAATTGGCCTCTACAGGCTCCATACAATCACATTATTGGAGTAGGCGGACTGAAAATTCCTTTAATAAGTACAGACCCCATTCGCATTACCTTTGAAGATGCTCAAGTTATTGTAATTCGACCATACGTCATGACTTTGCACGTCAAGATTCCAGGGCTGCTAGGCAGAGATGTGTTGTCTCAACTTGGCATGGTGCTAACCACCGACCAGCATTTTCCCTAACGGCCACTGCAGAGCAGCCACCCATTTTAAAAATCACCTGGTTAACTGATACCCCCGTATGGGTTGAGCAGTGGCCCATGACTACAAAAAGGCTGCGAATAGTAGAGCAACTAGTTAAAGAACAACTTGACGCTGGACACATTCGACCCTCCATAAGTCCCTGGAACACTCCAATTTTTGTTATACCAAAAAAGTCAGGAAAGTGGAGATTGTTGCATGATTTACGAAAAGTTAATGCTCAAATGCAAGCCATGGGTGCTTTGCAACCTGGCCTGCCAGCGCCAACCATGATACCACGAGAGTGGAGCATTGTTGTCATCGATCTAAAAGACTGTTTTTTCACCATTCCACTCCACCCGCAAGACACTCAACGTTTTGCTTTTACAGTCCCATCGGTCAACAGAGCTGCCCCATCAAAAAGGTATGAGTGGGTAGTTCTACCTCAAGGCATGCGGAATTCTCCAAGCATGTGCCAACTGTTTGTTGACTGGGCCTTGCGACCAATTCGTCAGCATTTTTCTAGTGCAATCATTTATCATTACATGGATGACATTCTTATTGCCACCAAACAGCCATTGGCAAAAGCAAAATTAGACTGGTTAATTTCACAATTACAGCGTCATGGACTGACAGTTGCTCCAGAAAAAATACAGCGATCAGCCCCCTGGAAATATTTAGGCTGGTTGATCACAGATGCTCAAATTCGTCCTCAAAAAATTACATTGCATGACAACATTTCCACCTTGCATGATGCTCAGAAACTTTTTGGAGACCTACAATGGATTCGTTCAATTGTAGGGATCACCAATGATGATCTACAACCGTTTCTGCCATGGCTTCGTGGCACTGATGCTAACAGCCCTCGAATTTGCACCCCTGAACAACGAAGCGCCTTGATGCAAGTATCAGAAAAGCTGCAAAATGGTTGGAGCGCTCGTCGTATAGAGCATTTTCCGCTGTCGCTTTTCCTTTCCAATGCTGAAGCTTGTCCTCTTGCCATTATATTTCAATGGCAAAAGAAAAAGGGGGAGAACCGATCTGACAAAGAATTTAACTCAGCAGCAATCGTGCTTGAGTGGGTGTTTTTACCTGTGCAACCAAAGTCTCGTGTTATGAGTAGAACAGATGCTCTTGCTGCGTTGATACGAAAAGGTAGGGACAGAATTGTTGAAATAGATGGGAAAGAACCAGCAGATATTAGTGTTCCTGTGAAAGATGAGGACTTGGACTGGCTGTTGAGACATTCTGTTGCATTGCAAGAAGCGTTGTTGGGCTTTGAAGGTGTGGTTCATAATATGCAGCCAAAAGGCCCGATGTGGCATCTGATTACGCGTCACCGATGGCTGGAAAGGCCTCTGTGCTCATTGAAGCCGGTGAAAGGTAGAACAGTGTTTACAGATGCTGGCCGGAAAACAAGAAAGGCTGTGTGTGTTTGGCAGCAACAAGGAGAATGGTTGCAGCATTTAATTGAAGGTAAAGCAGGAGATAGTCTGCAAACCCTGGAATTGCAAGCCGTGTGTTGGGCCTTGCAAACCTGGAACAAAGAACCACTCAACGTTGTTTCCGATTCCCTGTATGTAGTTGGAGTCGTACAGAGAATTGAAGATGCCCTCATCAGGCAAACTCGCAATCAACGCCTTGGAGAACTATTCTTACAGCTGCGAAGTGTGCTGAAACAGCGTCAGCATGTTTTCTGTATTATGCACATTCGCAGTCATCGATGCAGCAGTGGTTTGGGAGAGGGCAATGCGCGAGCAGATGCTGTGGTTAGCTGTGTTGTCCATGCCCCCCCACAGGACAAGTTTGAAGGGGCTCGCAACAGTCATGACACATTCCATCAAAATGCGAGAGCCCTACACCGACAATTTCAGATTCCCCTGAATGATGCACAAGGAATTGTGCGTGCCTGCCCTCAATGTAGTCATCATGGGCCTGGCCTTGGTCTAGGCACAAATCCAAGGGGACTGAAAGCTTTAGAATTGTGGCAAATGGATGTAACTCATGTTCCAGAGTTTGGCAGGTTGAAATATGTCCATGTCACTGTAGATACCTACTCAAAGTTTATTTGGGCGACAGCACAAGCAGGAGAAAAAGCCTTGCATGTAGAGAGACATTTGTTTGCTTGTTTTGCAGTTATGGGTGTGCCTGTGGAAATTAAAACCGACAATGGTCCAGCCTATGTCGGTCAACGGATCGCTAGATTTATGCAGAAATGGGGGGTGAAACATACTACAGGAATTCCCCACTCTCCCACAGGTCAAGCTATTGTAGAAAGAGCCAATCATACCCTAAAAAAATATTTAGCAAAACAAAAGCAGTATGATGAAATTGATGTAGCTAGCCGATTGTCAAAGGTATTGTTTACTTTAAATTATTTGTGTATAGCAGAAGGAAGAGAAGAACCTGCGGTCGTGATACATCATCAAGCAGTGAAAGAAGGAAGGCCGCAGGCAATTCCAGGACTTTACGTTTATCACCGAAACATGCGAACGGGTGAGTGGCAGGGACCGAGTCAAGTATTGTTTAATGGACGTGGATATATGTGTGTGTCCACAGAGGCCGGACCTGTCTGGGTGCCGAGTCGATTTACCCGCGCATGTCCTCAATCAAGAGTTCCAACTGACAGTGATAACGGCGCTGATAACAACGACTTACCTGAAGAACCTTCTGACAATTCTGAAACTGATGAACATTAATTTTATAGTGTGTGAAATAAGTAAATTAGGTAAAAATTTAGTTGTTGTAAATTATGATTAATATTTTAGATTAAGTAATAAGTAATTGTTTCCTTTAATAATAGTATTAGCAAAATGTTGTGGTTTAATCTATTTGTTTTAAGTATTGTTTTTGTAAGAAGAGTGTCTGGAGTGCTTGACATTGACCAAAGACAAAATATGTGGGTCACGTGGGCCAATCAAACTGGACAAGATTCATTCTGCTTGTCTCAAGCGACACCGTCCAGTCCTTTTCGCACCTGTTTAATTGGAGTTCCACTAAATTCAATGACAGAGTTCAAAAACTGGACCCAAACTAAAATATATTCGAATTTAACAGAATTTTGGAACGTGTGGTGCAATGTGCCCACTAAGTCCACTAGCAGTCGTTTAACCAATTGGTGTGAAATTCACAAAATCCCAAAGAATCCTTTAGGAGCACAAGCTGTAGCAATTGCTCAAAATCTTAAAATAGTGGGTGCTGAACCACAAGAATTTGACCTCCTTGGTTCAGTACCAGGTAATTATTGTTTAATGTTTGGACACGTGAGACAACCTAAAATTGGCAGCACGTGGTTGTCTCCTAAGTCCCCATTGTACTATAACTATTCAGAGTACTGCAGTAATTGGACTCGGCTTGTAGCATCAGCAAAAGATGCTGCAAAAAACTGCCGCCTGGAATTTTTCTCATTTGTGGAGATAGGGCCTGGTCTGCAGTGCCTCAAAGAGCTGCAGGAGGTCCATGTTATTTTGGAAAATTAACACTGTTTGCCCCTTCCATTCACCAAATTTCTACATTGTCACGGACAACCCGACGATCAAAACGCAGTGCTCTTCAAATGAACTCTAATTGTAAAGATTCGGTGTCGCTATGGGGGCCTCCAACTGTAATAGTAGCTTCAATTTTTGCCCCGGGAGTTGCTTCAGCACAAGCTCTCACGCAGTTACGAACTTTAGCTTGTTGGACAGCAAAGCAAATTAATATAACATCCAACATGTTGAGTGAGCTTGCTGCAGACATTGGGACTGTCCGCCACGCAGTGCTTCAAAATAGAGCTGCCATTGACTTCCTTCTTCTTGTTCAAGGACATGGATGTGAAGATTTTGAAGGCATGTGTTGCATGAATTTATCTGATCACTCTCAATCAATTCACAAACAGCTCTCACAGCTAAAAAATAACATGAGAAAGCTTGTCGTTGTTAGCACTCCCTTTGACAAGTGGATTAATTCGTGGGGTTTCTCTAGTTGGGTCAAAGATCTCATTCATTTTGGAATCATTATTTTTATTGTTATTATAGTTATTTTAGTTATTCTGCCTTGTCTACTGAAATGTATGCAAAAATTAGTTAGCGACTCCTTTAACTCAGTCTGGGTAGCTCAAAAAGAAAAAGGGGGACTTGTGGCAGATTTTCTGAGAGAAGGAGGTCATGATTTGTATTTGAAATAAAATATTGAACTACCCAGCTAAGGCTTCTGGCTGAGCCTTGGCCTTGAAGGCCTTGGCGCCTTGGAGCCTGTTGCGCAGATGAAATTACTTGTGGCGCAGTAGAAATTAGGTGTTAAGGTATCATTGCTAGATAGTAAGTTTTCTGAAGGTCACTGAGAGTAATTATTAGTGAGCACGTTTAGCCACCTTAAAAGTAAAATTAAACAGTGTTTGTTTACATTCTTTCTATGCTGTATCCCAATAGAAATGTTTCTCCAATTATAAACTATATAGAACTGTATATAACCTGCCATCTTAAGCTGAATAAACGGAGAATGTGTGATTAACCATATTGGTCGGATCCTATGTTGCTCTGGCTCAACCTCTCGTTATCTCAGGGCCTCCCTGCAACAACTTGGGCCCAACTGCCACCCTCTCTCATTCCTGGGGTTTCACAATCTTGGAAGGTTCTGGGCTCAGGCCTGCCAGAGGAGGAGGGCATATGGCTGGGCTGGCAGCACTGGTGTGGGGGAGCTGAGTCACTGGGGCCATGACAGGCTCTGTGTTCCCAGGACTCATTGAGCAGCCCATGAGGGGATGGCAGGAAGAGTTCCAGATCGTCTGTGATGGTGAGTGGGGGCAGTGGGGTGGTGACTGGGGCTCAGCAGGGAGGAGTAGAGAGCCAAGAAGCTTCAATTCCTGCTCCATCTTGTAGGAGCTCTGCTCCCTTCACAGTCGAGGGGCAGTGCAGGCAGAGCAGAGAAAGATTTAAGGGATGCATGGAAGATCTGTATCCAGCATCTTCCAGCTGATCCCATTGGCCCTTGCTCCCTCCTGGCCATGGGAAGAGCTAGATGGGATGCCCCTGGCAGGAGGGCTCCTGGGGACTCTACAGATCTTCCGTCTGACCTTGTCACTGTTCTTCTGTTTTCCAGCTCTTCTAGGCATGGCAAATTATATCAGCCCCTCTGTCTGAACCCTGGCAGATCAAACACCGCACAGCATAAGAACTGCAGAAAGAAACTGATTGCCTAGAGCATTGCAGCTGCTACAAGACCAGCTCCGCAGGGCGTATAGGAGATAACCTTCCCTCTGGGTGTATGGCTGGCCATGCTCTGCAAGCTGTGAGCAGAGTTGGTCCCAGGAGCTCTGTCTGCTGGGACCACCTAAGCCTGACCCACAGGACAGCTTTCTTTCATCCTGTTCTATTTCATCATGGAAATATAAGAACTGTATTATCATATGACACAGAGGGCCAGGAGCTTTATATTTTTGCTGCAAGTCTCCACAGGGCATTGGGGAAGAGGAGAAAAAGAGTGCTTTTGCAGCAAGCGACCCAGCCACCCAGGCAGGATGGTAGGAAAAGCGGCTGGAAGCCGCTTGGCCCTTTGGTGGTTCTGCTGAAGCTTCTAACAGAGCTGATGGGCAGATCCCAGAGCTGTGGCGGATCCCTGGGAAATTTGCCCTTGGATATGTCTACAAATGCTCTCCCAGCCATGAACTGCCATCTGTATCCTGTCCATGTGTTGCTGGTTGGATTGTTGAATGTCTGAGCTGCCTCTTGAGGCTGCTATGGAGCTCCTTCACCAAGGAATGAATTGTGATACAACATTCCTTTCTGCTTATATTTGGGCACTGGCAGAGCCTGTACCAGACTGGCTCGAGCCTGGACTCTTGGCAAGCAAGACAGCTAGTGGGAGCAGCTCATGGTCCTCAGCTCTCCCCTCCTGCTGCAGACATGGCCACAAGGACGCTTGGAAGGATGTGAATTCTGGTCTTCCCTGTCACCACCAGTTCTGCCTGGGCTTCATCCTGCAGTGGGCAAAGAGAAATCCAGCATACCCACTGTGCAGAAGAATAGAAGCGGTCAGCTTTTCTGAGCGGGATGAACAGGGATACGTACAATTTGCCATAATCTCCTCCAAACAATTGCTAGAATCCAGCAGGGAAAGATCCTGGCCACCTTGCCAAAAACAGCCCCCATCACCCTGTGAAGTCTGCTCCAGCTTGCCCACTGGGAACGCTTTCCCTAGCTGAGTAGGGTGCTGCAGGACCAGAGCCTGTGGATGGCCTCCTGCCAGAGGTGTGGGCACTGTTTATCAAAGAACAGTGTCATCTACTGGACCAAAGGTGGCCCTGGCTGTACCAGAAGCTGGAGGGAATATGCCAGGACCAGAGGTGGCTGGTTAAAGAATTCACAGAGCAGCATCCTGCATGCCCTCTGTGCCTATGGTCAAAATCTGGGTGCCAGTACTGCAGGTTCTCCTCGACATATTTACTGAACCTCTGTTCCATAGCCTCCTCAATGTCATTGTGGACCAGTGCAGCAAGGAGGCCCAGAGGCTTCTGTGCTCAGGTCCTGCCAGGGGTGAGAACAACAGCTCTGTGACCAGTGCCAGCTCCAGCAACTCCAGCAGCTGCAGCTGCAGCAGCTCATAAGAGGAGACTCCTTCCAGAAGCCCTGTTGGCTCCAATGTGGAAGACCAACAGGACGCACTGGAGACCACCCTCCACTGCAGCCCTCCCCCACCTGCGCCCATTCCTGCAGAGCAGGACCTGCCCCAGAGGAGCCACGGCAGGAGATGGTGGCAGTGGCAGGCCCCTCTGCCCAGGGCAGAAGTCACAGAACCTCTGCTCCTGGCTGCGACAGCAGCTGCTTACCAAGGAGGCCCTGGTGTCCCACAAAGAGGAGGGACCCTGGGCCCCAAACTCTGCCCAGCCCTGCAAAAGGCCACCCCACCATCAGTGCTAGCAAGGTTCCTGCAGCCATTCAGTCAAATAAGAGGAAACAAATCTCTCTTTCCCCGACACAGTCTCTGTGCACAGCTTTCTCCTCCTTCTCCTGGTGGCTTTCCCTAACCCCACATCCCACCACTGACCAGGAGACCCAAGGCTGCATGAAATGCTGTGTGAGCCATGATGATGGAAGAGTTACCGAAAAAAACGCTGGGGTGGTGCTTTCAGAGGAGTCATGAATGAAAGATTGAGCAATCTCCCAGCCGATTGTATGCCAGAAGTTTCCATTATTTAAATAATAGACTGCAATAAATTAGTAAAAATAAAGATACGGAAAGAAATTAAGTCTCCCACAGCTGTTGGCTTTCCTCAGGCTCCATGGTCTATGTATTGGTAGACTAACTTCATTTGGGCAGAATATTAACTGCACTGACTTGTTGGAGACTGACCACAAGGTCTCATCTGTGGTGAGCAGTGACTAAAACGAGCTTGACAGAAGCACTGTCAGCTGTCCAAGTCTAGCAGAAATACATATTCTCTGCTTCGTGACTGTGGCAACAGCTGCTGGTGTGGATTTGTCAGCCTTGCGTCGTGGATTACTCCTGGGAAGGAACGGTGTGCACAGGCAGAGTATGATTGCTTCTATCTCCTCCAATTACTCCAGTCAGATGATGGTCAGAACTTTCAGGCAGAAAGCACCATGACAGAATAATTTACAATATTCTCCAAACTACCCCTGTGGTTTTGAATTTCTCGCTGATTAGGTTCAGTGTCTGGCCTCAAGAAATCAGTCCAGAAAGAGCACGCAAACCTCAGCTTGCAAGTCAGAGTGCGAGTCTTTCAGCTGCCATTTTTGCAGTATGTGCAAACAACTTTTCAACATATTTGCAAAAAAATCTGTAAGTTCTTTCTATACCTATCCAGAACCTGACTCTTCCCTTTTTTTTTTTTTTTAATTTTGATTTGAGATCGAGACACGATTTGTTTCTGCGCAAGGAAGAAGCTGCTGCAAATACAGGCTACAGGTGTGAATCTATACTGAAGGAACTGAGCTGTAGCTTGGAATTGAAGGCAAGAAGTGGTGCCATGGTAAATGTGAACATCTAGTGCTGACACAGGAGCATTCTTCAATGCCCTACCAGCCCATGGTTCACATGGTTGCTATGAACTCTCTTTCTGGTGTTACAAAGAATGTAGAAGAGCTGACTATGAGTTTAAAAAATAGCCATAATGTTCATTTTGTTAATATTGTGAACAATGAGTATCTAATGTTAGAGACCCCACAGAAGTGAGTATTCAGATTTCCACTTAATACATGCTGGCAGTTTTACTTTGAAATCAACAGGTCTGTATAAATCAAGTTATCCATACGAATTAATTTGCTCTATGATCTACTAAAAATGCCTCATTGTCTGATAAGTTCAGTAGAAATTTGCAAAGTCAGCAGTCCACAGGTTACCTTTTCATTTCTTCTTTAATGGCTATTCTACAGGAAAGGTTTTAAACACTACTCAGTTTGGATGTAATTAAAATGCCAATACATTTCATATAGCCATTTTGGTATCGGAACAAAGCCATAACACTGCACAGCCTTTTAAAAAAACATTTTAAAAGAAATTTTCAAATCAACAGCCTGAGTGGAACTCAGTATAAAAACTCTACCTAACCTCAACTCCACTGGAAGATCCCTTTCCTTGTCACCCTGTGAGTAAGCTCTGCAATCACTTTCTGAATTGAATCATTTTTTCAAGATGGAAAGTCCCGTTGTTGTTGTTTTGGTTAAAATTTTGGCATTCCCGGCCAATGCCCCGTTTATGTGCTGGTTTTGTGTTTACCAAATTTATTTGTTAACTGGGAAATTAGGATTTTGGGAGAAGAAGACAAAACAGGCTCAATTTAAAGGTAAACATGTAATTTATTAACACAGTAAGGAAAAGAAAGAGAAAAGAAAAGAAAAAATGAAACTTTCAAAACTCTTCTCCTCCCCCCACAAGTGTTCACTTTTCTACAAACAACACAGAGACAAAACTTGTGACGTTCAGTCAGTTTCACGATTTAAATATAGTCTTTCATCTATTCTTCAGGAGAGGAGTCTCTTGTTCTCTATGGAATTCTCCCACTGACAACCAAAAAAAAAAAGTTCTCTTGTGGGTCGGAACTCTCACAGAAACAGCCCCGCCCGGGGAAACCCTGCTTCCATGTGGTCTCTTCCCATTAGCAGTTTCTCAAGCTGCTTGTGGGTCGTGGATTTCAGGCATTTGGGGTGTCACCTTTTAAAGATAAGCAGCTTCAAGGCAAAGGATTTTTCATCTCAAGGAACAGAGATGTCTTCTCACTTCTTTCACTGGTGCGGGAGCTTCTCATCTCTTTCTCTCTGTTCAGGCATCTCATGGAATCACACAGTCCATCACAAACACCTTTGCTCAAAAATCCACCAATCATCTCCCCAAATGCATATTTTTCCATGATTTCAAAGACAATCTACCAATAGAGTTCATTTCCATAGCTCAAACAAGAAAGTCCAGCCAACAGGCAACTCCTTCATCCTTCCTCTAATTAATTCTTTTCTCACTCTCTCCATCTGACTGTTATGCCAAATCTTCTCTATGCTCCATCCATTTGTCTGTTCTCATTCTGGGAAGAGCCAGTGCTTTGGAAGTGCCATCTCCTGGCAGGAAAGGGTTAAAACTTGCCCTGGTCACCTGATCTCGGCCAGGCAGCAGTGAAGGAAAAAAAAAGCCGCGGGAATGGGGAAAAAAACTCAGGCAGGTCTCAAAGCAGCCCAGCTGATGAAAGGCTCCTTGCCCCCCACCCCTCGGTCTCATTCAGGGTGGGCCCATCTCGGAGCGGCTGCAGGCTGCAGGCTCCCCTCCCCCTGCTGGGGAAAGGGGCCAGGCCCATGGCCAGGCCTCGGGCCAGCTTCCCTCCCATCCCCCGCCCGCCAAAGGGGGAGCCGCAGGGTGTTTTCCAGCTGCTAAAAACCGATTGGGGGCCGGGATGGGGGCACATCATCCCCTCTCCCGGCCTGGGAGTCACCTGGCCAGTGAAAGCTTTCCATGAAAGCCCGAGGCCCGGGCAGGCCGGGCCGTCCTGGGCCCCTCCAAGGGACAGAGCCAGGGCTGCCTTACCTCCTGTGAAGGCGGAAGGAAGAGAGAGTGATCCCAGGCTTCCTTCTAACTTTTAAGGATGTGTGTGTCCCAGAGGTGTATGTCTGCATGCAATTGGCTATTCTGGTTGTCAGTTCAAAAGAAATCACCAATTGCATTTCACCATCTGTCCTAAACTAACACACCCGTTTATGGTGGTTTTGGTATGGTTAGGAATTGGGGAAGGGTCTCCTTCCTTCATCAACTCCACGCTGCAGTGCCTTTGGAATACGGCCCACTGACTGTTGCTTGCATAGCTGTGGTACTTCTACATGAGGCAGAAACTGCATTTCCAGCCAAAAGCCCATGAGGAGTGGGGCAGCCAGAGCATCCTGTATCCAGAGATACAGGCCTGCAGCTGTGACCCAAGAGGGTTTCGGCTCCTGCCCAGTGTAGAGGTGCATCTCCTCTGTGACTGTCCCTCCTTCCCAGGTGCCTATGGATAGTAGGTACAGGGTTCTCCAAAGGGAATGGAACAGGGTGGTGATGTCTGCTGGCAGTAGAGTGCAGCGGAGAGCACACAGTCCAAGATGCTCCTGGAGTGTGTGACAGAAGAACTTCTGACACAGCTGGTGACTGAGCCAGTGAGGGAAGGCACTGCTGGACCTGCTGTTTGTGAAGAGAGAAAGGCTGGCGGGTGACTGGAGGGTTGGACACGGCCTTGGACTCAGTGATCACAAAATGCTTGTGTTTGATTCCCAGAGAAGGAACAAGAGACATTGGTTGGGGAAGTGTTTACCTGCAACAAAATGTGAATTCCTTAAACTTTTAACACACAGTGCTCAGTCCTGCATTCCCTCACACCAATGATTAATGTGTGCAAGTGAATATCTTAGCCTTGAGAATAAAGAGAGTGTGCCTGCTGAGAAGACAGCTGCAATGCATTCAAGGAGAAGAAAGTAGTTTTAGGAGGCTCTTGACTATAGGAGGAGAATTTGAGGAATGGGATGTTCACCAAATGACCACCAAAGACCCTTAAGAGACCAGTACTCTAAATGTCAATAATTTTGGGGAAGTGATTTAAATATGTCCAATACTTTGTGGGAATGTTTAGCCTGGGAGTTTCAGCAAAGTAATGAATGTGTCTTAGTTCCATGGGTACAAACACTTGGGTGTGCATGTGTTAGGGAAGTGATTCCCCACATACCCAGCACTGAAATAAAGTAATGCCTCTTTTGTCATGCTGAGCTGGCAGAGGGGATTGGGCCCTGCTTGGTAACTTTCATTCTGGTCATTTTATTGAATAGAGAAAGGTCGAAATGAACCCTTTTCCAGCTGTTTCCATCTTGTTTACCTTTTTGGGGAGCCAAAGCTCTGTGCTGCAGGTGGCCTGGATGTGTGCAGAGCAATGCAGCCTTCACAAACCCCTTAGTTGTCCCACAAGTCATCATGACTTGTTCCCAGGTGTGCCCAGCTGCGGCGGAGGGAAGAGCCCGCAGTGCAGTGGGCGGAGGGAAGAGCCCTGCCCAGCCGGGGGTCTCTGGCACAGAGCAGCAGCAGCACCAGCACCTTTCAACCCCCTCCTGCCTTGGCTTCACCTGGGACACTGAAGCCTCTGGCAATCAGCACCACCAGTCACGTTCCCAGCTTGGAGCAGCTGCTCCAAGAAGAGATCCTGCCAGTTTGACTGCTTCCAAACAGGAAAAAAGGCAGAGAGAATACAGAGCAGCCCAGGGAACATCCAGTAAATGTGCAAATATGTGGGGAGATTTTTTAGGAATAATTTCAGCTGTTATGCCAGTAGTGCTCTCTCCCCTGGTTCTGTGCAGTGCTTTCAGCCGTTTTCGTGTTCTGGTTTCGTTTGCTTTGGTACAGGCTGTAGGTGTTTGGGGCACTCTTGGAGTTACTCTTGAGTCCCTTGAACAATGGGGTTTGGCCCACCAGGGTGTTTGTGCTGCTTTGTGACAGAGGAGAATTTCCCAGGCTATTTTGTGTTTGCTGTAGGGAAGGCTGGGTTGCTTTGCATAAATTCACAGACCAACAGACAGCGTTTGCTTTGTGATGTCAGGGCACGGTTTCCATGTCATCATGGTGACATCAGAAGGCTGCCTTGGTGCACGGAAGGCCTCAGTGTCAGAGCAGCTCTTGAGCTTGCTCAGCGCAGGAGCATCCTCCTGGTTGAGGCTTTTGTCAGTGGGCAGCTGCACACTGGCACGAGCCTTGTTTTCTCTTGTGTTGGAGCACAGGCTGCAAACTTGCACAGCACTGCTACAATGATTAAGCAGCTCGCTGCTGCAGTTTGCACTGTGTGTGGCATTTCTTATTCCTGCTATTACTTGACTAAGCTGGCATGTAAGTAGAGGTTTTTCTCTGGGCTTAATCTAACCTGGCTTTTGTATGTCTTTCTGCTCTTTCTTAGTGACTGAATTGATTTTGAAACAGAAACATGTAGGATGCCACTGGTTTGTTAAAGCTCCTGTCAGCACCTTGAGCTCAAAAGGGTGTATCTGTAGCCAAGGGTCTGCGAGCAGCATTTGCAGGGGAACGTGCAGGGGTTCTGTTCCCTCCATGGGACAATCTGTGGCAGCAGTCTGTGATTTCCTCAGTTTGCTGGGTCAAGCAGGACCTTGCAACCTTTGAAAATGCAGACTGGGAGACCTTCTCAGAAGGCCTCCTAAGGACTTGGTGCTTCTCCTCAGAATTGAGGGAAACCTTCTTTTATTCTAAATTTTGTCATGAAAGGATCTGACTGTCTAACTTGACCCTTTACTGAGTGCTAAAATAGTGATTCCCTTTGCAATGAAGTGCAAACTCCAAAGCAGTGAGTGTCTGCTCCTGAACCCTGGAGCTGCTGCTGTGCTGTTTCACAGTAGAGCCGCCACAGCTCAGGGGGATTTGGGGGAAGTTTTTCTGGGCAACTGTTTTCAGCAAGTTAATGGAATTAGCACATGCAACTTATTTTTAAGAAAAGTACCCAAAAGAGAACAAAAGCTGTTTTCATCTGTTAGACAGAACAGGAACATTGAGTGTTGAAGAATAATCTGCATTATCTTGATCAAGTTTATATTCATTTACTGGCAAAACAGGCCAAAGTGTAGGCACAACCAAGAATATTGTCCTGTTCTCTTGCTGGCTGTGTGAAAGCACTGTGTCTCCTGAGGGATGCTGTGAAATGGAAAGTACTCTCAGTTTGTGTTGACTTGTTCTGCGGGATTCACCAGCTCAGGCAGTTTTCTCAAAGAATCTCATTAATTTCCCTTGCCCACTGCAGGTCACCTGACCCGTGTATTCAGAGGCACCAATCTTGAGGTGAGTGAGGAAGGAACCTTTGATGTTCTTGCTGTTTAGGAACTGTGGAGGAAGCTGTGAGCTTCATCTGTGGCAGTAGAGTGTAGAGGGGCAGTGAGGTAGGCTGAAAGAAAACCCATTTCCATGTCTGCAGCAGCAATAGCAAAGGCATGGGTGGCTTTTTCCTAATTTTCCATTTCAGAGCTCTAAAAGAACTAAAAGCCCAGTTTTGCAGAGAGAACACTGCTTCTTGATAGTAGCCAGGGTGGAATATCTAATTCAGAACAATTTCCAGTACAGTTGAACTAGCCCATTTTAATTTAGTCTGAGTCACTTAAAATCCCATTGCTATCAAAAATCATGGTTTTTGCCTAGTAGAGTTGGTTGTAGAAATAGAGCTGAATAGAACAAAAGTGCTGAATAGAAATAAGGTTATAGATCATAGGTAACTGCCTGTCTCTCACGCTGCTCTCTGTCCACAGAGCACAGAACCAACAGAGGAAGCTCCTCCATCTCCCTCTGCACCTGGAGAAGAGGCCGAAAAGGAGCAAAATGAGCAAAATGAGCACAGCTCTCCATCTGTGGTCACACCACAGCCTGAATATTCCGAGCCTGTAAGTGTTAGGCCTGGAGGCTGTTGTCTTTAGTGCAAGGCAGAGCTGCAAGTTTCTGACCAGCCAACACTTGCTGTTGGTGGCTGAGGATGCTGAGTGCTGGAGTCCTGCCAGGACCTAGCAATTTGCCCCAGCCAGTGATAGCTGGAAAATGGGCTTTGACCTGTCATGTTTAGGCCCCAGCTTGCTGAGATTCTGATAGGATCCAGCCTGAAGCAAGAAGGCTCCCTGTCCCCAGAGGAGGGACCATGTCAAAGACACTGTGCTCAGCCTTGTCAGATACATAGGGGCCACTGTGGTCTGGAGAGACCTGTCCCCCTGCACAGACTGGTCAAGCAACTGCAGGCACAAAAACTGTTGATCTGACCATACAAGCTCTTTGGGGTGGTTTGTCCCCACAAGCTTGCTGTGTGTGCTTACCTGGCAGTATTTCAGAGATACACAGGGGACATGGAGCTGCTGCTTGAAGGCAGGGGTTTTGGTGCCTTTGTTGCCAGGTTCATGGAGGGGCTGGAGCGTGTGCAGAGAAGGACAAGGGAGCTGGGGAAGGATGTGGAGAACAAGCCCAGTGAGGATGCGCAGAGGGAGCTTTAGCCTGGAGAATGGGAGGCTCATGAGGGACCTTCAGGCAGACTTCCAGAAATGTCTACATGACAGTGCTTAGCACAAGGGCTGTTTCCCTGCCAAACATCCCCTCACTACATCCAGGTGCTTTAGACACTGCAGTAGGTGACACTTTCACTGTTTGGCTTGTTGGTTTGTTGGTTTGCTAGGAGGGGAATCCCTGTGTCATTTTCTCTTTCTCTAGCAAGACAAGATGCTTTTGCTCAACTTCCCTGCCGTTTTCCAGCACCAGGACAGGTTCTGCTAGAATTTTAGTTTGCAAGGTGGCAATTCTGGAAGATGCAGTATTTTTACATGAGAACACGTAGTTTGGGGCAGGGACATCGGTGCAGAAGGAACTGTTCTGGTGCCAGGCCAGCCAGTAAGGCTTGCACATCACTTTCATGTTAACAGTGCCCATGCCTTTTGGCAGCGCAGGGGATCAATATGTGTTATGTTTGGGAATTGAGGAGGAAATCAAGGCCCTTGCATTCCAGCTGGTCCTCAGAGATCACAGGGGCTGGGAGGGGTTGGGCTTCATTTGTGATTACAGCCACTTTAGCACCGTCACTATGGTCAAGTCCAAGAGAAGAACTTGTACCAGCACAGATGCACAAAGAGTGCAGTTCCCAGTGTAGTGCTCTGGGTCTGATCACATTCCATAATGACCTACACACTCCAGATTGTGAGTGTGGTTTATTGAAGCAACAGGAGACTAAGTTCAGGATTGCTGCTAATCAGGGCACTGGCTTTTGAGTGTTGATGTGTATAGCAACAGAAAGTATAGTAAGAGAGCGATTATAAAAGTGAGATCTATCTGTCTATCTACCTATNCTGTCTGTCTATCTGTCGATCTATTTGCCTCTTCCCAGGTCTGCTCCAAAGCAGTTGGAGGTGCAAAGCTCACGTAAAGGCATCCCTTCAGGAGAGGCGTGTTCCATTGATTGATCCTGAGCAGGCAGAGATGTTTCCACCTCCAGAGATTTTTTTTTTCCCCCTCAGAGGTGTTTTCCTCTTCCAGCATTTTCTGACCTGAAACCTCCTTTTTATCCTACTAATTTCTGCATGTCCTAAGGGGGCGGAACAATCCCATGCTCTAGGTGAGGTTTGGTGACTTTGGTCATACATGCTTTGCATGACACATGGTTTCCTTCATTGGCATCCCTAGGGGTGTGTAAGTTAATTTTTTGATGGGGCTTTATGAGGGTCTCAGTTACTGTTGGTGTGAATTTTCAGTTGACAAAAGAGGGAGAATAAACACCTTGGTCCTCCCTCATATACTGAGATGGTTGTAAAGGCTCTCTGACCTCCATCAGAGGATCTTTGCACACAGCCTTATCTCCTGAATGAGCAGGATTTCTGACAAAAGTGTAGATGTCAGAAAGGCAGGAACGGTGGTGCGGGCCTGAAGAGAACATGAACTCCAGAAATGTCTCTTACAAGGAGTTAACTCACACAAGAAGCCACCTGCAAAGCCAGGATGTAGCTGTGGGACAGGCCTGGGTGTTAATCGCTACAGAAAGACAAACAGAACATGGCAGAAGAGAAGGGAGGCCCTCACCAGACCCTTGAGAAATGCCACACCCTCCTTGTCAGCTGCCTGAGAGGCTGTTGGAGCTTCAGTCCCACATGGACCCTGATTGTACTGCCAGTGTCACTTTGGAATCTTTGCCTCCCTATGGGCAGAGAATGACCCAGGAGAGCAGCAGCACAGAGCTTCTGGGAACATGTGAGCCCATCAGTCTTTGAGTCTTGGCCCACAAATGCTGTATGGGAAGTTGAAACCCACCTTCTCTTGCTTTCCACACAGGTCCTTCTAGACTAAGAGCATGAGCAGACTGTTTCATCAGAGATGCCATGCCAGACTCAGGGAGAGCTGTTCCCAGCCCGAGAGCAGGAAGAGCAGCTCAGGCCGCAGGTGGAAGAGCCACAGGAGAATGGCCAGGTAAGCCTGACTTGCCAGGTGGCAGAGTGAAGGGCAGGAAGGAACAGGGGAATAAAATTGGGCTCTTGGGACTGAGAAGGCCAGGAATCCCAGAGGCACTGAAAGCACAGAGCCTTGTTATCTGCAGAGATCAGCACTGGGGTGGAAGGGTTACAATGGAAGCAGAGGGGGGTAGGGAAGCAGAAAGCAGTGGCTGAATAAATGTGATTTTGAAGCTGAAAGAGGAAAAAGCTGAGCCTGATGGCAGCTTCCTGTCACTTGCTCTGCATTTGTGTGTACAGAACATCAAGGCAGAGCCACAAGCAGAGCTGCCTGAAGCTCAGAGCGACATCCTGGCAGTGAAGAGGAAGAACAAGGAAGATAGGAGAAGCATCCAAGATGAGAAGAATCTCCCTCAGCAGAGGGGCAATCAACAAAATCAGGTGAGTGTGAGGGTGTCAGCCACTCCACTCATGAAACATCCTCTCCCTTGTTCTTTACAGAACATCAACGAACAGCTGCAGGCAGAGTGGCAGGAAACGGAGGCTAGGATCAAGGCAAGTGAGAAGAGGCTGGAGGAAGAAATGAAAATCATCAGAGAGAAACTTAACCTCCTCCTTCAGGACCAAAAGGCTTTACAAAAGCAAATGAGTGAAACAGCAATAGCCACTGCAGTCACCAAATTGGCGGTTTCTGCCCTTCCTGCCTTTCCACTGCAGAGCAGCTGGGGGGTGGGGTGATGCCTCTGAGTGCCATCCTGCTGTGGCCTCTATCACCACTGCTCTGAAAGAAACATCCTGGTCTGCTGAATCTCAGCTGCTGCCCGAGAGAGTGTAATTAGTCCTTTGGCCCTTTAGCCAGCAGTCATCTGAATGGATTCCTGCTGGCCCGTTCCTGCTCTTGAGGTATTTTTGCAGGTGAACTTAGTCACTCAGATAGATTTTGAACACAAGCTACAAGCTGTCCGTGTCGCCTGTGAATCTGGTCCTCTCCTGTTCTTTCCCTTTCCTCACAGTCGATGACTCTTAGCTGACAGGAACAAGCTGTAGTGTCTGACTGCTTTGTTCTGTTTGACTTCAGGTGGAAGTGTTGATATCTCACCTGGCAGCCTGCAAAGGCTTCCAGCAAATGACTGGCAATGAAGACCCCCAGGGTTGGCATGAGGCACTGGAACTGTCCCAACCAGAGATGCTGCAGGTTGAGCACATCCCGAAGATGGTGGAGGAAAAGAGGATTCAATGGGAGAAGGTAGAACATTAGAACAAGGGGCTGCAAGTGTGTTTGCAGCCCTAGAAGGGGGAAAAGAATCCTTGGGAGGAAGTGGAGTGGTCAGTGTTGCCGTCATCCTTCAGAAAATCCATGAAAATGGAACATGAAACTAGCTATGAAGTCAAGTAAAACCAGCCTTTGGTTTTGACCATTTGGTTTCAGAAGTGGGCATCCAAAGAAATCCAGTTTAAGAGCCCTGCATGTGGCTGATAGCAGCTTCCTAAGGGCCTGCATTTGAAATGGGAACTTGGGGCAATCTCTGCCAGCTACCTTTGTGACGCAAACTCATTTCTTGTCTCAGATCTACACAGACTCTTCTATTGTACCTGTGTTGTCTATAGGAGCCTTTGGTGCCCAGCCTGAGAAGCGGAACCCAGGCAGTTTGTTCACCTCCAGTGCTGACAGAGCCGCTGCTCAGCAGCAGGAGATCAAGGAGGACTTCCTGGAGTCACGGAGTACGTCTTGTGTGTTTTTTATCTGTGGGACAGTGTATTGTGTGCACGTCAGCATAGCTGTACCAAATGTTCCTCCTCAGTTTGGTGTCAAGGGGACATTTAGGACTCCCCACAGGAACTGCTGTGCTCTGGGGCAGCAGGAGAGTACTCTGGGTGTTGCTGCTGCCTCTGAGGGCAGCTTGGGCTGGCTGGAGTTTGCCTGGGCTTCCCTATGTGCTGAAGGCAGAAGCCAGGATTGTTCCTGGATCAGCAGAAGGCTGTGACTGCTTGAGTCGTACCCATTGGCCCAACCCCTGCTCAGATCATTCTCTAGGGTAGCAACACATCAAGCCCTTTGTGATTCGGCAGCACAACCCATTTAAGCGGCTTCTTGCCCATAAAAGCTGCCAGCGCTGTGCTTTCAGATAAGACCTGGTGAGGTTGAGAACAGAGCCCAGTGGATTCTGTGTCTGCCATCACCTGTTGGCACAAAAAAGGCATTGATCTGCACCTCGGTGTGACTGATCTCCCTTGTCTGGGCCAGCTTCTGCATCGCACGGCCCGTACTCACGAGAGGGTCAGCATCTCCTCTGGACACCTGTCCGTGTCATGCCGGCACCTGAGGAGCGTTGCTGTCCCTGTTGCCCTTGCCCGCTGTGCAGAGGCGGGGACGTGTGCGGTGCCAAGAGGGCCAGTCCAATGGGAGCGACTGAGCCGTGCTGTGAGCGTGAAGAGAAGCGGTGTGGTTCTTCACATGGGGCATGGGCAAGGCATCTTCAAGCCCAGCCTGCTGATAAAGGGTGAGGGTCCTGATGCTGAAAGCCCTGTTAGGATTGCTTATAGCATGAGCTGCTCTGGTTTACAAATGGCAAGGCATTCTTTTGGCAAACTGCTGCAAAGTGGAGAAGATGGGAACATTTGGCAATGTTCTTCCTGTTCTGAAATTGGCATGTGTTCATAGGGATTGATTCTAGATGTCAGGGCGTGTTTAATCTTAGGAAGTATGAAACCTTTTGTTGACTCTCACAGTGTTTATTCCCAAGAAAACAGGCTCTCTTGCTTCCAGCTCTTCCTAATGTTATAGGTGGCAAACTTACTTGCCTTGGTAACTGTTCTCTTCTGGTCTTTGTCTCCTCTGAATGCACCTCCCTGTGTTTAGTTTTCTGTCAAGAGATCTTTTCAAAGAACTGTAGAAAATCAGTCTCTGTGACAGCCACTTCTGCTGTGGAGCTGCCTGTCCTCTTGTTGTTGTTTCTGTTGCTGTTGTTGTTACCCAGCTGACCACAAAGGGCTCATAGCCCCAGACAGTGGGGCTGCTTTTGTATCTCCTGGAAGGTGGGACCTCGGCTTTAAAGTGAGTATCTTGCATTTTTGCATTTTGTTCCCCTCAGGGAGAATGGTGAAGATGGAAAATCCTATGATGAAATACACTGAACTGGAAATTATTGGCCGCGGGTCAGTCCAACCACAGTTATTTCTACACAACCATGGGGCAGGTGTTTTTCTGGTGGAATATCTGTCAACTGTGAAGTCAGGCAAGCTGCAAACACGTTCAGACACTGGGCTTAGATTGTCAGTGCTGGTCAGAATTTGTAAGTGTGGTCAGAAGGCATTGTCAAAGAAATCTCCATGCTGCCAATGTCCTGCAGCTTTTAGGCATTTAGAACAGAGATCTCCTGTCTGGGTTAGTTTTCACGCCAAGGTCTAAATGGCTTCTCCTTTCTTTGCTGCTGTTTTGTTTCTAGGACTTTTGGAGAGGTTTATAGAGCACTCAACGCTTCCACAGGAGGAGAGGTAAATGTCACCAGACCCTGCAGATTCTGCAGCTCTCAAGGGCTCTCTCTTGTGTGAGCTGTGGCTGGAGCTTTGAGTAGAGCTGTACTGAAAAGGCACAAGAAGCACAGACTGGTGCCAGTGTGCAAATTACATTTGGGACAGTCTTTGTCCTTCTCAGCTGCCAAAAGGAAGAAAAGGAGGGCAGCGGCTCCTTTCAGAGAAGGACGCGCTCACTTGCTCTCCGTTGCTAAAACAAAGGTGGTGCCTTATAGAGCATCTCACTGCTCTTTGGGGCTACAGCTTCAGAGTCCTGAGTTCTCATTTCTGGCTGCCAGCAAATTCATGTGAATGTTACAGGTAGTTCCTTAGCCACCTGCAGTGCTGCACTTGGGAACTGCATGTAGTGAGAGATCCCTAAAAACTCTTAAGCCCTGCCCATAGTCCAGGATGCATCCATAGAGTACCAAGGCACAGATTACATGTTTTGAAGTCCAGACAGAGTAGCAGAGAGTGTGGTCAGATGTTTGTGGGTGATAGCTGAGGCGCCTCTGTTACCAAGTGGACAAGACAAACATCAGTGGCCATGTGTCCTGTAACTGGCCCCCAAAGAAGCAGAGAAATGGGCTGTTGGAATGTCAGTTCCTAATTACTCTGATGTCTAATCACAAGGCACTTTCTCATGGCTCAGCTGTGTCATTTCAAAATCACTTGCTCCGTGTGAGAAGTTGGTCTCATGCCACCAACTTCTAAAGTTACTGATTTTCAACGTCATTTTAGGTGGCCATAAAGAAAATAATTCTTCAAGGACTGTTCAGGAAGGAAGGAACCATTAATGAACTAATGATCGTGAAAATGGATAAGAACCCAAACATTGTGAACTATTTAGAGAGGTGAGTGGGTTTTTTTCTCCCGTCAATGTTTGTTTACATACTACAAGCATGCAAAGTTAAAAACTCACTTTGGTCATTGACAGAAAATAGAGCTGTTAATTATTGGTTAATTATTACTTCTCTAGTTATCTCCAATGGATGGGATAAAAGTGCATTTTGTCTGCATTAATCTACCCTGGCAAACACACTTTGAAAATTGTTCAAAAACCTGGATCAGCCCTATCTTACTGATGCAATACTCTGTACATTCATTGCCCCCACATTGTTTTGAGGCTTGATTTTGTCAAGTTTTTATGAGCACATTTTAAGTGCTGATAAACCATCCTGTTTCCCTTGGATTGTTGCCCCTTTTCCATTGCTGTGCATGCCAGGAAGACTAGATGCTTATTTCCAGAAATACCATGCATGACAAGTTTTTTTATCTGGGCTGTTACTAAATTGCATTTTTCGCCTGCTGGCTGTCTAAGACATCTCCTTTTTCACAGCTGTGCCTTTCTCCTTGAGACAGATTGCAAACACTGCACAGCTGAGAGGGAATGTCTATTCCTTTTATTCTGTCCTTGTCTCCAAGGGACCTGGAAACAAGAATCAACTGTTGACTTTTCCAAACAGCAACACAGCCATGCATGTTCATCTCCACACCTTTGTTTCCTTCTTTCAGCTACCTTGTGCATGAGCAGCTCTGGCTGGTTTTGGAGTACATGGATGGAGGCACTCTGAGTGATGTCATCAACGAGACTCAGATGTCTGAAGGAGAGATTGCAACCATTAGTCGGGAGGTCAGGAATCCCACCTGTGCTTCTGAGGGCTTGGACAGGATTATCTGGGAAACTGGGGCTCAGAACTAGAGTAATTTCATGCACCAAGCTTTGTTTCTGTGTTGCTGGTATGCTATGGGCAAGCAAGAGCATCTCAAGTGAACTGCCTGCCAGTGCCCCTGCACTCAGTGTACTCTGTTCCTGTACTCTTATCTTGTACTGTTGCATTCTCACTCTGTCTCTTGTATTTGTATTTGCTGTTCTCCATCTTGTCCCTCTAAATGTTTACCTCGAGCCTGTCTGCACTGCATTTCTTGCCTGTAAAAGCAAAGGTGCTGGTGGCAGGATATTTTTCTAACTAATGGCAAAGAAAAAGAGACTCATTTCTCACAGTCTCAGCTGAAAAGGATAGTAGTGCAGCCAAAATGCTGCTTGCTTCTGAAAGGTGACTGATGTGATACTTCCAAGTCTGTGCTGAGGCCAGCAATAAAACCTTCATCATGCAGCCTCCCACCCTAAAGTGATCCACTTCACACCAATGGGAAGGACTTCTTCTTTCTTGTCAAACCCTCATTTGTCCTCTGGATGGGGAGAGCACGTCCACTGCAGCAGCAGTCATTCTGGCTGGCTTGCAGGAGACAGTCTACAATAGCAGTTGCTGTTGCTCTTTCAAAAACTGACAAGCCTTTCCTCAGAAAGGTCCTGCTCTGCTAGTGTTGGAGCAGCAAGGTCTTCCTCTCAATGGTACTGCGTTCTGCCATTACTCCCCATTCCCCTGGAAAGGGAGTCTTTTAGAACTGTTTCCTTTCTTGTGTGATGAAATCACATCACTAATTTTTGCCCTCCTGTTTCTGTTTTCTCTCTCAGTGCCTGCAAGGACTGGATTTTCTCCACTTGAACCACATGATCCATCGAGATGTGAAGAGCCATAACATCCTTCTCAGAACTGATGGCTCTGTCAAGCTGGGTCAGTATCTTCTTGGTCAGGCACAGCATTCTGGGGATGTGGGGTGTGGGGCTGCTTTGGGTGAGTGCCAGCTCCACGAAAATGGTGTTGTTGGCAGAGCAGGGGCCCCTGCTGCGAACTGTGGGCACAGTTGCCATGTGCACAGAAGTATCACAAGGAAGAAGCAGTCAAGAGTGGCACTGGTTTGTGTGCATCCCTTGCAAAGGGAGGGAAGTACAATCTAAAGCTTCAGAAAAATAAAGGTCACTGCTGGAGGTAGTGTAAAAAAGGTGGAGGGTTTGTTTTTTGGGTTTGTTTTTTTTTTGAAGTGGCCAATTCCATATTTCCTTGGTTAAAGCCCTGAGGAAATAGAGCAGGGACAGATTTCCAGCAGGTGACACATTGCATTCTTAGACTGAGAGTAGGGAATTCTCTTGCTTGATTTCCTAATTTGAGCTGGCTTTCATAGTATATTGTTTTCTCCTCAGCTGATTTTGGCCTCTTTGCTCAGCTCCCCCTTGAGCAGAGTACACAGAGCTCAGTGGCCAGGACTTCTGGGCGGACGGCACCTGAAATCATGACAGGTCAACCATATGGCCCCAAAGTGGACATATGGTCTTTTGAAATCGTGGGCGTCGAAATGGTGGAACGAAAAGTTCCTTACTGGAATGAAACTTCTGTCTCGGTAAGTTGCAAATACTGATCCCACTGTCTTTCTCAGCTGTTCCATATTCTGTGTGCCGCTGGACAAAATCCCATTGCCATCTCCTGGCACTACTTCCACCAAAGTCCCCTTCTAGAAATGTCTCTCACACGCACATCAGCATTTGCTGTAGGTTTGGTTGCATCAGAAGGGAAGTGGCAGGTAACCAGTTCAGTAACCTGCCATTTTGGCCTCCAGCCATGGTCGACATTTCTCATTTACTTTTTGATCAGTGTTGGAGCTCTGTCTCTGAGGGAGAAGGATTTTTTCAGTGGAGAGTTCAGCAGTGGGAAAAATACCCTTGGACATGGAGGTTGCACCTTCCCAGTTTCAACTGTATAGAAAAATAAAAAAGGAAAAGAAAAAAAGAAAATGGAGAAGGAAGAGAAAAAGGAAAAGAGAAAGGAAAAAACCAAGAGGAAAAAAAAACAAGCACCAAAGCAATCCCAAAGCAGTTCTGCTTGCTTTTTCCTTTTTTAACCACAGAACCATCATTTCAACCACAGGACCATTTTTAACCATCAATTTTCCTCCGTACTGTAGCATCTTTTCCAAATCCTGTGGGTCTTCCAAACTTTCAAATCGTCTGTACATTGTTCTGTCATGTGTCTGGGAGGCCTGGATATGTTTGGGATGTGTTTTTCTCTGACTGCAGTTAGTATTGCATACCGAATCCTTGGCTGTTTCTTGGCACTTTAGCAAGTTGATGGGCTTGCAGTCAGGTGCCTGGGGCTGGGATCCAAGGTTGACATCGGTGCTGTGCTGCTTTACCACAGGAGCAGGGCCAGCCCAGGATCGCACAGTTCTAATGACAGTGAGGACTCCAGCCCCCCACCATGTCCAGTGGCTGAGCTCAGCTGCAGAGGGACAGGACAAAACCCCCTTTGTGACTTCTGGTGGTGTGGGAAAAGTGAAGGAAATTTTCCTCTGGGCTGAAGAGAAAAGTAACAAAATCTCTTTGGTCACCATCTATTTCAGTGCCATCAGCACAGGGCTGTTACTATGGCGGCAGGCATTTTCATGGAGACTCCTAGGCCTCATCCCGCTGTTGTTTCTGTCTATTTTAGATGAATTCTGCATCTGCATTTTTTCAAGAAGAGAACAAAAACTTGATGATTTTTGTTTTATGGAAGCTGTGCTTTAGGGACCAACAAGCACTGCAGAGATTCCTTTCATGTAATAATCCTTGGGAATAGTATAAATAGAGCACATTCCCCCTTCCAAATAGCCCGTTAAGCTGGTGTGAATCCTCAGAGAAGCCAAATGTGCTTTTGGTGATGTAGTTCTAGGTGATGAAATAGCTACTAAGGCAGGATCTGCTGGATGTTGGAAAATCTGTGTCTGCTTTGCTGTTTGGGTTTTTTGTTGGTATGGAAAAGTCATCTCTGCCTCTGCCTGGGCAGAAACTACCACTGCAGAGTGGAGCTTAAACAATGGGATCTGGGAGAGCAGTTAAAGATGAGAAAGAAGCAGGTGGAGCTCCATGTTTCCATTTTCTCCAGCCTCAACTCCTGATAGCCACAGAAGGGGTACCAAAGCTGCAGCAGCCCAAGCTCTTCTCAGCTTTGCTGCATGACTTCCTGAGCTGCTGTCTGCAGAAAGATGTGACACAGCGCTGGTCTGCCAAGGAGCTCCTGCAGGTAAAGTGCCAAGGGGCTGCAGGGGAAACAGTGTCCAAGGGATGGGCTCCTCCTCCAGGGTATCAGATGAGGTCCCCTCCTCCTCAACTCCACTCTTGGTGCTGTTCAACTGAGAGCGGTGAGGAATCCTAAATTGAGCTGGGTTGGCAGGGACCTGTAAAGGTCATCTGGTCCAAGTGCCCTGCAATGAGCAGGGACATCTTTAAAGAGACCAGGTTGCTCAGAGCCCCTTCCTACCTGACCTGGAATGTTTCCAGGGATGGGGCACCTACCTGCTCCCAGGGCAATTTGTGCCAGTGTTGTACCATGCTCCAAGTAAACAAGTTCTTCCTCACACCTAATCTGACTCAATCCCCATTATATATTTAAAGGGTTAGCCCATGTCCTATTGCAACTGGCCCTGTAAAAAAAGGTATCCCCCACTTCCTCAGAAACCCCTTTGAAGTACTGGAACATGACAATAAAGTCTCCTTGGGGCCTGTTCTTCTCCAAGCTGAGTATCTCCAGGTCTCTCAGCCTCTCCTCAGACAAGAGGTGCTCTGTCCTCTGACTGTTTCTGTTGCCCTGTTTTGTAATTTGGTGAGGTGTTCCGTTTTATCTAATGGCAAAAGAATGGAAGTAGAGCAATGCAGGATACAGAGGCATGAAGTGGTGGTGGAGGAACCCAAGGAAACCGGTTCCAGCCAAGCAGTCAGAGATTTGGCTGTGGGAAGAAGGGGCTGTGGGGAGCTCACTCTGAGGCTCTGAGGGGCTCCTGGTTTGTGGCCCCCGCCCCACTCTTGTCTGGAGGTTTCTGCCACACAAACTGGGACAGCTGAGAGGGACTTGTCCCAGCCCCATCTGCTGCCTGGCATGGTCAAACAGATGGGAACTGTCCCAGGGTTACTGCCAGGTTGTGTGGCAGAGAGGGAACTGCAGGACATAGTGCCACTCAGCTGTCCCTGCTGGGCAGAAGGTACCATCCAGCATATGAGGGGCAGGGTATGGAAAGGTAGACACTGCTCTGTGTCCCTGTGGAAATTAGCACAGTGCCTGTCTTTCAAAGAGAGGGACCTGTGTGAGTCATTGGAGTTTCCTGAAAGGAAGAAACCTCAGGGACAGAAAGCACCATTACTAGAGCACCGGCAGGGCAAAAATCCCAGCAAGACAAAGACATCTGGATGAATGGGATTTTGCGCCAGGTTTGCCTGTGATGGCAAGGTGCTGCACAGGAAGACTGAGGTGCAGATGGTCTTGTTGGTCCTCTTTCTGCATTTTTCTAGGAGCCAGAGGAATCCTGATTGAGGCTGTGAAGCACTGAGCTTGAAAAGTCATGGTTTATTAGTTTTTGTTAATTTTTTTTTTCCTTTGGGCAGCATCCATTTGTAACAGTAGCTGAGCCTGCGTCCAGCCTGGTGCCACTGATAATTTCAGTGAAGAGGAGGAAGGAGAAGAAAACCATCAGGACCATTGACTCCACAACCACCTTAGAGTAGAACTGTAGAGTAAGATCGTCGAGTAGGATGGCAGAGTAGGAATATAGAGTAGGATTGTAAATGAATAAAGTTTCTGACACCACAGTTCACCTTGAGGGTTACCTTCCTTCTCACTCTGTGAATAAGCTCAAGATTTCCTTCTGAATTGTCACTTGTTTCTTAAAGGTGGAAAGTGACATTTATGGATTCTTTGCTATGATTTGAGAGTGGGGAAGGTTTTTCTTCATTCATCCTCTCCAGACCACACTGTCTTTGGAACACTCGTGTAGTGGAGTTTTGTGAGCTAATTATTTTTAAAGCACAAATATTTCCGGTAGATAACATTAATGGGAAAGTCAGTGCATTTATTACTGAGTGGCTAAATCCACTATCGGCCTCACTCAGCTAATTGGTCTCAGCAATGGCTGTAAATCATTCAGTGTCTTGACATTAGATTTTAAAGTTAATTTCTGCAGGGTGACATTTTATTCTGTTAATATTTACTCTAAACATTTCTAAAGAGGTCTGCTGGTTTTGCACTGACATGTAGTGAAAAGGGAAGAAGCCACCCACGGAAGTGATTTTTCTAAGAGGAGCTGCTAACAGTTTCCTTTGTGCCTGACAAAACCAATCAGCGACTAGTTTTGAATACTGAGACCTTGTTAAACCACTAGGAAGCTGAACACACCTCTGTGAACACACATGTTAAAAACTGAACAAACCCTGGGAAAGTTCTCTTCTGACCTGGGACCAGGTAACAGGCCGGTCCAGCCCTCCTCCACGTGGCTGGGTTGGGCCAGGCAGGCCTAGCCAAGGGGACGGGCCCTTCTTGGGGAGTCTGCCAGGCCCCATCCCAGCTGGACCAGGCTCCAGCAGCTGCCAAGCAGGGGGAGGGGACATCAAGGTGATTTATCGAAAAAATATGGATATTGATCTAGTATCGATACCCAACTGTGACGGACAAAAACTCCCTAACAGTTTAAATTTAGAAAGTGTATGTTTATTACAACGGGCGGGTGGCGTGCGGGATGGCTCCCAAATACACACTGCAATTTACAGATGATCACAGAGTCCTTTTATTTACAAAAGTATTGAATACCCAGAACACAAGTGCATATTCCTAACCCTGGTATGTCCCATTCTCCGCTTTGTATGGTAATTAGCTAAAATAGTAGTTTGTCCTTTGAAATGGGTCAGTGGTCTTTTTCAAGGGGAGGGGGTGTGGGGTGAGGAAGTAAGAAAAGTCTTCCTCATTCTGACCTTTCTACCTTTTCAATGCAGATGTGACAAATGAACCCTTGGTAGGACTCCTGTTTCCTGGCTGCATGACTTTCAAAGCGTTTCAAGGCATGGGGGGGTTCTGTAACTGTCTTGTGTTCCTAAATCTATTTATCAGATTCTCTGTTCCTCATTACAAACACAGCTAGACAAACATAAAGTTGACAAACAATCAGTTATTCGGATCCGGGAGGGCTAACCCAAATCCAATTTCTCTCAACTAACTATAAAATTTTAATTTTAGCAAAGCCCATCTATCTATTTTAATTAATTTCAGAAAAGCTTTTCTCTAACTAAAATCTTAACCTCTTTGAAATCCTCAATTCTTTGAAGTCTGTGTCTCACAGGGGCCTCGTCCCGATCAGGCCAGACCCCAGCAGCTTAACATCTTACCAGCAGGCTGGTCCCCTCCACCTCCAGTGCTGCCCCGGTGGGGCTGGGCCAAACCGGGCCCTGCCTGAGCCGCGAGATCCTGGCACAGCCCCGGCGCAGCCTGAAACCCATCCCCATGACTGCTTTGGCCACCGCCCAGCAGGAACCGTCATGACCACCGCAGGCGCTGGGCGAGATACCAACTCCGTTATTGCACAGATGAAACTTGCAGGACATTGATCCTCTCTCAAGTGAGAGAAAAGGATAGAGTGAAGACACGGAGAGAGACAATATGAAGACACCAAGGTCAGTGAAGAAGGAGTTAAGTCCCAGATGGGAGGAGAAGGAGGAGATGCCTTCGGCTGAAATTCTTTTACAAGGCCATGGTGATGGATGGTTAATACACTAGAATATCCCTTTAATTAATGAAAATAGTATGGGGAGATGGAGTGTACAAATTGCAGATATGAGCAAAGGCATTTGTGCTGAAGCAAGTAAATGTTGAAGTGGCTGTGATGTCATGAGACGCTTGACTAGAGAGAGGAAGATGAGAGTGATGAATACCCTCTGCCCCTGGGAAGGGAGGGGAGGGAGGAGGAGGACGAGGAAAGGACGAGGACGAGAGTGAGGATGAAGATGAGGACGAGGAGGACAAGGAGGATGAGGAAGACGAGGACGAGAAAGATGAGGAAGAGGAGGACGAGAAAGGTGAGGATGAGGAAGAGAAGAAGGAAGACGAAGAGAAAGAAGAAGACGAAGAAGAAGAAGAAAATGACGACCTCCGTTCCTAGAGATGATCTCAGAGATAGATGAAGAGAACCTTTGCTTTCGAACAGCTCATCCTCAAAAGAGTACCCCATGAGTTTGACATGGCCCATGAATGCAGCTGTGGGAAGGCTCCATGAGATAGGAGGGACTTCACAAATGCAGACTGTCTGAGTGGCTGCTATTCATGAGAATTGAAGCCACAAGAGAACTGTTTTCTTGTGGAGAAGTCTCCATGACATGGCAAAACAGACTCTTCTCCCTAAGAGAACTGATGAAAGACTATTTTAGAGGTAATAAAACTGACCTAAGTCCCAGGTTTTGTCTCTGTACATTGTCAGTAGGAAATAAGGAAGGTTGTCAGTGGAGGAGAAGTGTTTTGAAAGTTTTATTCTGATTCTTAATTTCTTTTTTTTTTCTTGTAGCTTTGTTAATAAAGTTTTCTTTATACGCCTTAAAGTTTGAGCCTGCTTTGATCTTCTCCTAATCCTATCTCACAGCAGAAAAGGAGTAAATAATTCTAGTGGGTGAATTGGCATTCAGACCACATTAGACCCACCACATTAACTGGTCCATTGTCCAGGAAACAAATTGGTTGATGAACCCAAACCACTACACTAAATTGATGTTTCTGCCCAGTTTTGAACTGGTGAGCACAACAGGGATTTTTAAAGTTTTCTAAAGAATCACAGTAATTTTTAAACATGAATTTTTCTGTCCACAAAGGGTACTGGTTTGGAAAAAAAAATTAAGTATACAAGTTTCTAATTTTCATGGTAACAGATAACATCATCATAATTCTGCAAAGAACCAGTGTCAATTTAGTGTATATTCTATATGGTGAATTTTATCAGCATTTCTGTTATAGAAGGTAGCTCTTGCCCTGTTACATTCACACATAACTTTAAATCTCCCCAGTAACTCCTATTAAAAATCACAGTTCATGAAAGACACAAGGCTAACTATACCAAACATATTTCAGTCCATCTTTTAGACATTCTGATAACAGTGCGTCGTAGCTTCAGCAAACAGAGCTGGTCGGCCGCTCTCTGGCAGGCACTGGGGGGACAGTGCCACATTGGAGAAGCCATTGCGTGGGGTTTGGGAGGAGGCAAGAGAGCTCTGATGAGCCAGGGGGGCCTCCCAGCCCAGGAGACCAACAACACAGTTTTGTAGGTTTTTTGTCCAGCGGGCACCAATAACCTGACTTTTTTAGCTGTGTCGGCATTTTGCTTTCTGTCGGATTGCGGGCACTCCTTCTTATTATAGTCTTATCTCTCTTTCATAGGCAGAGGGAAAAAGAACAATTTTATGGAAACAGGTGGTGTTAAGTAGAGGGTCTCTATAAGTCAGGCAGTGGTGGCAGCTACTGCAGGTTCTCTATCGGCTTTTAATTATAGTAGCTGCCGCCCACAATGCTTGCCCTACCTCCTCCCACGTTTCGACAAAAAAAAAAGTTTGTACATCTACTTTTACGCCATTTTTTTTACACCACACAGCAAAGTTCACAATGTCCGTTTATCGTATTTTATCTCGTGTTTGCCCAACATAAATGTCCATATATTTATCATAGCCTTCTCCGCAACAGACATCCATGCTCCCGGTTTTTTCCAATAGCTCACCTTTTCAAAACTGAAGTTTGAAGTTCTGCTGCTCTTCTTCTGGCTGCATCATCTCTCACGACTCCTTTTGGCCACTGTAGTCCTGTGACTCATGGCCACATGTCCCATGACCCAGGGGCCATGTTCTTCCTGCGACTCGTCGCCACGTCCTCCCACGACTCAGGGGCTGTGTTCTTCTGCAGCTCCCGGCAGCGTTATCTCTAGCAACCCTCACCTGTCTGCAATATCTCTGGCAACTCTTGGCCTGCCTCCGTCTCTAGGTCCTATTTTGCCAGCCAGTCCCACAGCCATCTCCTTTTGCTGTGGTGTCTCAGGATTCACCAGATATTGTAATAAATAAGCAGACAGAACTCCGTTTTCTCATGCAGAAAACCCCATTCTTTATTCACAAAGCACATAGTTGTAGGAAATATCAGAAGGCACTGTGTTAAACCTAATTGGTCAGCAATACATTGAAACTCAGTTCATTGATTGGTAAGGACTATTGTATATGTCTATCGAATTTTCTCTCTCTAGATATATTTACGTATTTTCTTCACTGAATTGCAGGGGACAGATTTATTGTTTATGCAGGTGCAAAGATTTTTCTCTCTAAGAATAGGTTGTTCTGTTCATTCTTATAGTTTTTCTTTATGGGAACTTAAAAGCTACTTCTAGCTTAGCTAGAGTAGGAGGGCCTAAACCATATGTTATAAGGCCTTTCTTTTATAATATCTCTATCGGTCTGGAACATAGGTGAAGGTGCTGGTGGAGTTTATGATGGGAAAATTGGATGACCTTTGGGGAGGAGAAGGGCAGCGTGGAGGAACCACAAGCACCCCCAGACACATCCACTGATATGAGGAGGGGTGGAAGGTTGTCACAGCCTTGGAGTTGGGATACCAGAAATCTCAATATCAAGAAGACAGTTGGGGAATGGCTTGGGTGAATTTTGCTTTATGTGTTCTTGTATGCCAAGAAGTTGTGTGTCTGCACATGCTTTTGCTTTCTTGAACTGTGTTTGGAAGAGGCAAGTGTCCCTGCAGGTCAAGCAGATAAGGACCAAAAGGCAAGAATCTTTTTTGGATGCATCCCTCTCTCTGCCAGAGATCCTCAAAGGAGACGGGGGAGACACTATAGTGGGGCCCAAGGGGCAGGCATATGTCAGCTTCACAAACATGGGACAACAATGGGGAATTTCTGATAAGGTCAAACAGCTGATGTGCACCCTCCTGACATCCTCCTGTGTCTTGAGCCTTTGTGGTTCCTTCCTCATCCCTCAGTGACACATCCTAACAAAAAACTGGACAGGTTGTTTCTTGAATGCCTTAGGCATGTGCTTATTCCAAGTACAAAATACCTACAGAATAAAGGTAGGGAGGAATAGCTGTCAACTGGAGAGGGCTTCTGCTCAGATCCTTCTTTGTCACAGCTTCCTCCAGTCTATTGTAGGGCAGGTGTCCTGGGTGAGATGTGGCTGATGCAAAGCAACATCTCTGCAGAGCTAAGGTGGCAATTTGGCAGTAGGTCACTCCTAGAACCCACAGCCATGAAGGCAAGAGTCACCCAGGTTCTTGTTAATAATCTCTTGGTTTGGCTAAGAGTAAATTGATAATGAAAGAATGAATGAATGAATGAATGGCCTTTGTAAATATATATATATATATATAGTTTATTTTAGAACAATTTGGTTGCAATGGAAAGCAGGTATTTAGCCATTCTGGTTATTATTATCTATACTCATAGAGCAATATGACAACATAAAAATATTACATAAAGAAATGTAAGAAAGAAAAAAAAAATAAGAGAAAGAGAAAAAGAATAAAAAAAGGTATCACCTCTCCTGGATCTTGTGATGGGGCTTGACTGGTAATAACAAATGCAATTCAGCTAAT
>VZDJ01000095.1:11179-35913 GCA_008694505.1 Cyanoderma ruficeps | reverse complement strand
GGTAAATTATTGAGGAGCTTTGTGCTACAACCTTAACCCCAGCAGTTCCAAATGCAGTATGATTACTCATGTCTGCAGAGTTAAAGAGATGAGGCCATAAATCTCAGAGCTGTGCACTACACAGCAAAAGGCACAAAATAGTAATTTTACACCCACATGGTGTCAAACCAGCTTTGAAGTTCCTTCTTGGCTTGACACAAATAAAATAGAGCCTCCTCTCTAGATTGCCTGATTTGACAATGAGACATGCTTTTTAGCGTTTTCAGGTCTATTCTCTAATGTAATACAACCCGCAAATTGCTTTCCTTAGAACCAATTTGCTTTTAAAATCATGTCTGGAAAATCCACAAATGCCAGAGGTTTATGTGTAAAAAGGAGACAGAGGAGTCCTTCAACTTTATTTGAATAAAGGGACAGAGTCCACTGGGGCACATGCCTGCAGGGTTTTTCCTCCTGGCGTTTTGAAGTGTGCATTCTCCTTTTATCCTAAACTCCCGGCTGCATGTTACCCTTGTTATAAATGAAATAGCTGAAAATTGAAAAATAAAAATAAAATTTATTTTCGCCTAACAGTGAACATGGAAAAAAAGAAAGCCACAGAAGGGGTCAGTTCGATCCCGGGATCGATACTGGGTGAACGCAGAACAGGCTTCTATCACACCTTTCCCCCCTCTGTTCACAAAGTCCCATCACCAAGAATCTAGTTTTATACGTTTTATTTTCCTTGGGGCATCGTTTCTTTGTCCACCTCTTCATGAATTGTATATTCATGTGTCTCCTTTTGGGATTCCAAGTCTCCTGAATAGGTTTCCGGGTTGGGCTGATGAACAGATGAGATTTCCGAGAAACCATCTTAGATGCAATCAGGTTTATCATGCAGGTGTTCCCGGTCGTTAGGCCGTCCTGACGGCCCATCTCCATGGTTATGATATCTCTTTTAGCTGTGGATTTCTCTCTGTTGTCTGTCCCTTCTCGGATGCCAACCAGCCTTCCCAGAATCCACCTTTGTTCCTTTCTTCTATTTTCTTTATATTACTTTATTTCCAGCACAAATTATTTTATACAGATATTTCCCATAACACTGGCAAATTGAAATTATTAATTCATCCCCGAGAGTAGGAAGAGCGGGACATGGCATTCTTTGAATTTAGTCCTACTGCACCTGCTCAGACATCCCAGGAGGGGCATGTGGGGGCATTGGGACCAAGCGGGATAGATCTCCCGACCCCACCCTCCCTCTCTCCCCAACCCCCACCTCAGGCACAACAACAGGCGCCACAGCCTGCGCCACAGCCTGCGCCACAGGCGGCCCCAGAGCTGGAAATGCCATCACAGGCGGTTCAGGAGGCGTACAAAATCTCTGTACCTCCCTCTTCCCTGTCCCCCACACAGGCGGCGGCAGCAGCACAGGGGGGAGAGCGGGTGTGGAGGGACCAGCTGTGCCGGTCAGTGAAACAACCAAGGAGGCGGAGCCATCACGCAGGGGGGCAGTGGCAGCACAGTGGGGGGCTGCAGGAGTCAGCGCTGGGCGGGATGGCGAGAGCAGAGCTGGCAGAGCAGGCGCATGGGGTGAAGGTGGAGATGGGGTGGTTCCCACCTGAATTGGGTGGATCGGGGGTTGTGTCAACGGAGGCAGAATGGGACCGCGCTGTGTAGAGAGCGGCGGATGCTGGCACACTGCCAGAAAAGGTGGAAATGGGGCAGGAACCAGGTGGAGGCTTTCCTCTTAGAGCCTCCCCACTGTGGCAAGCGGCACTCCACCATCCTCCTTCTGTCAGTGTCCACCAACCTTTCGGTACTCGTCCAAAGCAGTGAGCATTTCTAAAGCTGTTTTTAGAAGAACCAGAAGACATGGCAGATTTTTTCCAAGAATCTTCAACTCTGAATGCAGAATCAAGCCAAACTCCATCGTGGCAAGCGCCACCTGGTGGTAGAACAGCACAATTACAGCAAATTTTCCCTACAGTTTATAAGAAACATGTTCCAAAGCAACTTAACATCGCAGAGTGAGGAATTTTGCCAACTTCTGAGGAACACAGAGCTCAAAATATTCCTATTCCACAGCAACAACAGCCTACATTGCTGATGACAACATCATCCAAATTACTGCTTTGCAAGGCATTCCTATATCATCCCAAGCCTCATCTGTTTCAACTTCTTGTATGCCTGGTCCAAGGCTTTGGTTTCCAGGACAATCACAGTGTTGTAAATGGACACTGTATATTAATCTGGGCATGAGAAATTAACGAATTGCAGGTTACAGGAATATGCCGAAAGACACATGAGTGAGCGATGGACTGAGGAATGTTGCCTCAATCTACATGTGAAGGGAGGACTTCAGCTGTGTCTCCGCGGCCAAATCACCCAACCATCAGCTCCAAGACAACTTCAGCTTCCAATAACCATCCTTCTGTCTGGTGAAGGGACCTCACTCTCAATATCAATATGATTTACAGTTAATCCGCAGACACCATTCTGATTCCACTCAGGAAGAAGTTTGAATCCAAAAAGGAAGAAGTATGAATCTCATAATCCTGCTCCAAACAAAGGAAAACCCTGCCTGGAGGGAAATAAAAAGTATAAAAACTGGACCCTAAAAGCAGGACGTTGGAGTGAATGACAGGGGGACTTGGCACGGGCCAGTCCAGTGTTCGCCTCCCAATTCGATCAAATTTGATCTTTGTTGTGGCTGTGATTTTTGTCTGTTTCATTGCAATTTGGTCTTGTTGTGTTTTTATTTCTTTTCTGTATTTCAATTCGCATTAGCGAGCAAATAAAATTGATCTTTTTTTAATTCTGATTCAGCTCACCGCATTTATAACAACAGCAACAACATGGTTCCTCAAGTCCTTCATATTCCTTTCCTTTTACAAAAGATCTTGTATGGCAATTTTTCCTTCAATTAAGAGACTGCGCTTTGGAAGTTTATCCACATTTGGGAGCACACCTTCCTCAACTGTTCCTTTCAGCACAAGGTAGCCAGTCCCATCCTACATCCACTGTATATACTTCCAACATGTCTATTCCTGGACTGCCTGCTGGGTCCTTGGCAGTCTCAGCCGAGATTTCCCCTCCGTGTGCTCCACATGAACCATGCCTCCCCATGCCTCAAACAGGAGAGGGAGGGACACCTGACATGCCAGTAATCCTCGGGTTAGAAGGAGCTGCATCCAGGCAAGATGCACAGCAACTGACTTCACTTTAGAGACATATTTCTGCAGATTCTTCCAGTGCAACAGATTGGACAGATATTAGAAAGAAACATTAAAAGAGAAGGACTTTGATTTAGCAGATACAGAAAGTATCACATTACCAGTAGCTTATGGTCCACAAGATGCACTCCTGAGATGGGAACATTTAGATCATGAAGTGATCAAAGACCTAATGAGAGCAATGAGAAACAATGGTTTAGGGTCACCACATAACATAGTTTTAAAAGGCACATTCAATACTTATGATTTAACACCATATGACTGCAGATCTATTGCCTCAATGATTCTTACAGATTCACAGCTTCTCATATGGGATGCAAAATGGAGACGAGCTCTTGGAGAATTGAGAAACAGGTACTAAGGAGGAGCAAATTCAGTTTTTGCCATACCTCGCACAGGTATTTGGCCAGATACCCACCACACAACAGACCTGAAAATCAAGCTAGGGACCTGCCTTGAGATGTGCTTGCAGATACCAAAGAAGCAGCGCAAAGAGCAATTCTGCAAATTCCGCCAGCTAGAGCTCCTGACAGTATTTATACAGAGGTCAAGCAGGGTCCTTCTGAACCTTTTACTTCATTCCTTGATTGTCTCACACAAGCAATGGACAGGCAAGTGAATGACGAAGCAGCAAAACCACATCTGCTTCAGCTGCATCTTGCATTTGCAATTGCCAATGTGGAATGCAAACACATCATGAGTGCCATGCCTGGTCAATCACTGTGACTGAGATGGTAGAGGCCTGCAGCAAGATGGGTACATCTCAGGATGTTGCGACAATCCAAGCAAGCATTTGGGGAGAACAATTTGAAAGAGTCCTCAGTGCCCAAGATGAAAAATTTTTAAAGACTTTCGCAGCACTTCAGCCAACATTCCAACAAAACAACTCTATAGAAACTGCGAAGTCACCAGACCTTTGTCCAAGATGTCGAAGAGGAAAACACCATGCGAGTCAATGTTATTCCAAAGTGGACATAGAAGGAAGACCTCTACCTTACCCAGGAAACTCCAAGAAGAGTGCGACAACCTATCACAATGGGGGATGAGGACAGAAGGGGATTTTTGATTGGAGTAATTTGATGTATGTGGATCTGAGTTGGGTTGTGTTTTGGTGTTCTGTTGATATTAGGAATGATTTCTGTGTGGTTTGTTTTGGGTTTGGGCCTTGTTGAGTGTGGGTTGGATCTAGGACTGAGATTTATAAAGTTTTATTGCATGTAGGTTTTAAATTATCCTAGGTTTTGTTAAAATATGTTAATCTAACTTGCAAAGTTTAGTTGTTTTTTCTTAGAAATAAGACAGCTTCGATGGAAACAACTGTGATGAAACACTTGAGAAGCTTGTTTGTGACTGGAAGAAGATACAATTTTTACATCGTGGTTGTTATTGGTTGTAAACTATTTTGTTGGGTTTTTTTGTGTTTTATCTTAAGGTAATAAGTATATAATCGTTTACAAAAATGTTATCTCAATTTCTTAAGATGATTAATGCTGATGTGTTGATTATATAATGTGACTTAATTTTCTATATTTATAGTTGACTTCTTATATGTTTTAACATCTCTTTCTGTAATTATCTAAAAGATATGTATCATGATATGTTTCAGGATCCTTCTTTATGTTCTTTAGTTGCTTGAGCATTTCATAGTTACTATTGTTAAAAGCTTTGTTTTAAAAATTTATTAAGGGATATCACTCTAGTATAAAGCCAGGGTCCTGGCCACACCTTGACTTAACTAGATGGGATGTTTTCATCAACAAACCCAGATATTTTTCTGCACCAAAAAAACTAGATACAAGTCACTTTGACTTGACAATTTGACTTTATAAATATGACAGCTGAACAGACTTTTGAAGTGAACTTGGGAGCCTTGCTTGAGAAAGGATACCCAGGTCCTCACTGGAAAAGAGTTTTTCAGCTGTTGCAGAATCTGAGTCAATGAGACGATATTTTGGCAATTAACAATCATTTAATTTTACATGTGTTATTGTTAACAGTTATTAACTCTTTGTCATCTGAAATATTCTTAGTAGTTGTGTTTGAATTTTTTTCTGATTGTTTTCAGTTTTAGCAAAAGTTACGCATTTTTCCATCAAGGTACACTTTCTCTATTAACCTGTGGCAAAGAGCTTGCTTGTGTTTCTGTAGATACAGAACCCAAGTGAATTCCCGTGGCGAATGTGGGGTCACGTCAGGCATGGAAGCTCTGATGGCCCCAAGAGTGGAGAAGTGAGCATGGAAACATGAACCAGTGTCAAGATTGCAACCATCTTTTCATTCTATGTGCAAAGACTTTTAGGTTTAGGTTTTCTTTTTCTTTCTGTGAGAAAATGTGTTGTAGGAATTTGTCGGATCATTCAAAATCGATTCATGAGAGCATAGGGCAATTGGAGAATGGTATGAGCAAACTTGGAGAAGAAACTGGGTCTTTGGTGGATGGTGTGTTCAATTTATTTGACCTTTCACCAATGTGGAAGGAAATTTTAAGAACAGCTGTATATGTATTAATTGTCATTGTAATCAAGGAAATTGTCTACTTCAATGCATTCAGCAATCCATGGACAAAGCTGTCAAAGAGGTGGTTTTGGTTCAAACAGGAGGGGGAGATGTTGGAGTCCAGGGCACGGGGAAAACCCCTCAAATGTTTTCTCTGTTAATCTTAATTACCTGAGACCATATTGTAACTATTCGGTTCCTCGAACTGCCCCTGCCGCCCGCTTGCTGCCTCTCCCTGCCGCTTTCCACATGGCAGCTGATTACGCCACCCGACATGCAAATGAAAAAGTCCCAAGTGCTCATGGAACACTATCCAGACATAAAACCCCTAAAAACAGCAAGCCAACACAAAACCAAAGACTAAGAATGACCACTCTGGGTCAGCAGGGCCATAGGGAACCTCACACCAATCAGAGCTGGATTCCACCTCGTCACCATAACTTCAACAGCACTCAACCAGACAGACACCCCTAGACTACGAGCCCAAAAGGTGTCTTCCTGGGATCTATCCCAGGAACTCTCATGAGGAGGAAGGCCCAGCTCTGCCCTGTGGCAAAGCTGAACACCTTCTTCTCTGCGTCAGAGCAGCACGTGTGTGCACAACCCCTCGAGACCCCACCTAGAGCTGATCTTAATAAAGGCATTAAAAAGGAGCTGGTCTCCTTTCCCATTCTTCTCAGTTATTGCTTAGTAGTGGGAAATTTTACCTAGAGCTGTAAGGGTATATAAATTGAGCTTTTAGAAACAATAGTTGACTTCACAACTTCACAACTTCACAGCTTCGCTATATCAACAATAAACAACTTTTTGCACCTAAGTGAAGTCCCATCTCTCAATCATCAAGTGGCAGCTGCAGACAGTCCATGCTGACTGCTCCCACCACCCAACTGCTTACAGAACACCTTGGCAATGTGTCAGAAACAGGGGCAAGACACACAGCTGTGGATGTGTGACAGAGGTCATCAAGGGAGAGCAACATGGAAAAGCAGAAGTTTGAAACAAGAAACTGCTACTTCCTTTTTCCTCCTGGCACTGTACACCTGTGAGGGAGAACATTCTGTCTCACATCTTGATGACATCACAAGTGGCAGATTGTGGCCTCACCAGAGGATGGACTCTGCTTATATCTGGGCACCAGAAGAGCCTGGGCCATTCTGGTTCAAACCTTGACTCCTGCCAAGCATTTCTGTAAGCAGGAGGAGCTCATGGTCCTCACCTCTCCCCAGCCCCCCAGCCCTTTGCAGAGCACAGAATTGGCCACAGGGACAGAGTGGAGCTGCCCCATCTACCAGGATGCTCAGAATGATGTGGCTTCTGCTTTGCCCTGTGAGCACCTTCTGTTTGGGTTGCATCCTGCAGTGGACAAGGGAAAATCCAGTGTGCCCACTCTGCAGCAGGCCAGTAGAGACCGTCAGGTTTCCTAGGCATGAAGAAGATGACTATATGGACAGTCATCAGAGCCCCCTATCGTTATTATATTCAGCATGGCTGGAATAATGATACAAGACTTCAAGGTCTTCATGGCAAAATACAAATGCTTTATTAACATCACATACTTTCATAGACAGTCCCGAGACAACCAAAATATGATTGGTCTTCAAGCCAACACCTTTCCTTATAGGCTACTCAGGAACAACACCCTTCATAAACACCTTGCAAGTAAACAGCTATTTCAAAACACCAGCTGCAAAGATTGTTTTAATTCCTCCTCACAGTCACAGGCCAGTGTGGGAAAGTTATGTGACTAGCTTTCCCACTGACTGCCTGATACTTGAAAATATCTTTCTCTGACCTGTCTGTCAGCATCCACAGCCCCCAAAGAGTCACCAGAGACCAACAGCCAGGCATGGAGAGCTCCCTTCCTCTTGGATGGAAACAGCCCCAGTTGGGCAGCAGTGACACCTCTGTCTTCTCCACAGGGAACACTATCCCCAGCTGAGCAGGGGGCTGCAGGGCTGGAGCCTGTGGGTGGGCAACCTGAGTAGTGGGCAAGACTGTTCTGATAACAGCAGCATCTCCTGGATCCCGTGCAGCCCTGGCTGTGCCAGAGACTGGAGAGAATATACTGGACCGGTTGTGGCTGGTTGAGGACACAGAGAGCTGCATCCTGTACAGCCACTGCATCTACAGTCCAGATGTGGAGATGCTGGCTAGGTGCTGTAGCCTTTCCTCAGTGAGTGCACCATAGCACTGATCCACAGCATCAGCAGTGTCATTGTGGGCCAGTGCAGCAAGGAGGCCCAGAGGCTGCTGTACTCTGGTCCTGTCAGGGATGAGAACAGCCCTATGGCCAGCTCCAGGAGCTCCAACAGCTGCAGAAGATCCACACCCAGGTCTAGCAGCTCCCAGCCCAGTAGCTCCTGGGAGGGGATCCCCACCAGCAGCCCTGCAACCTGCAAGGTGGAGAAAAAAGCTGGTACATCAGCATCCACCTCCACTGGGAGCCCCAGCTTCTCCTCACCTGCACCCAACCCTTCAGAGTGGGACCAGTGCCAAGAGAGACTGCAGCAGCCAGTGGTGGCAGGTCCCTCTGCCCAGGGCTGCAGCCACAGCCCCTCTGCTCCCAGCCAGGGCAGGAACCTCTTGCCCAAGGGGTCCCAACACCCCCCAAAGAAGAGGGTACCGAGCTTCCAGGATTCTCCTCCTCCCAGCAGGGGGCCACTCTGACAGCAGTGCTAACAGGACTCCTGCAACCCTTTAGTCAGGAAATAATAAAAGGAAATAAATAATTTAACTCACACACTCTCTGGGATTCTCCTCCTACTAAAGCCTTTATCCTTCCTGTTGTGCCCCACTGTTGGTGGCACCTGCATGCTGAGGGGTACAGCCACGGGCCCTGGAGCCTCCTCCCACAGGAAACCCTGCTGCAGCCACACACTCACAGTGCAGCAGATGACAAAGGTGAAGCAGGTGGGAGGAGCAAATTATCTTGTCACAAGTACATTGATGATCCAACTGGGCATCATCCCTGGCTTGTGCTGGCAGCTCCCTGTTGCCCCACTTGGTCTCAGTGCCTGAGGGTTATCCAGAGCTCTGCCCACCCAAAAGGAGTATCCCTGGAACCCTGGGCAGCACTCCAGGGTGTCAGCATGGGGATCATGAGGAGGTCTTGCCCCACACCATATGCCTGAGGGGCCTGGCAGGGGCTTCCTCTCACAGCTGGGCATGGTGGCCTACATGCCTATGGCTGTAGGGGATCCTTCCTCTCACCCTGGGCTGGCCACCCCCGCCCAAGTACTCCAAATCCTGGCATTGCACAGGGAAAGGCAGTGAGGGAAGGAGGCAGTCCATGCTGACTGCTCCCACCACATCCAGCTCATGGGACATCTCTCAGCAATGTGCCAGGAGCAGGCACAAGGTACACAGCCATGGATGTGTGACACAAGGCAGGTGACCAAGGGAGAGTAACACAAAAATGTAGAAATTCAAAACAAGAAACTATTTTCTTTGCTGGCACTGTGCACCTGTAGTGGGGAACATCCCATTATGACATCACCAGGCTCTGGAGGGTGACATCTGAAGTGGCAGATTGTGACAACATATCCATTGCTGATTTTATTCGGACACCAGCAGTAACTGGGCCAATCCAGCCCAAGCCTTGACTCCTGCTAAGGAAGACTCTGGGGTCTGCAGAATCAAACCAGGTTTTTCCCAGCACTGGTGGTGTGTTAGGGGCTGCCATCAACAGCTCTCAGTGCCCATTCTAGAGCCATCACTTCTGTTTCTCTGCCCTGCCTGGCTGGCGCAGCCAGGCACAGGTGGTGCAGCACTGAGGGTGAGCTGTGCAGGAAAGTGTCTCTGCAGGGTGGCCATGGGCTGGGAGATGGGACTTAGGGAGGTGTGAGAGTGTTCTTCTTCAGGAGCCTGGCCATTCCTTCCTCCCATCCCTGGGATAGTCAGTGACTATAGCTTCTCCTACAGCATGTGATGCCAATGAATGGGAGCAGATCCTGATCCTTAGCTCTCCCCAAAATGCTGCCAAGCACAAAAATGGCCAGAGAAAATTACAGCAACTGCCACATCTGCCAGGACACTCCAAAGGATGTGGCTTCTGCTCTGCCCTGTCACCACCAGTTCTGCCTGGGCTGCATCCTGCGGTGGACACAGACAAATCCATCATGCCCACTCTGCAGGACATTGATAGAGACTATCAGGTTTTCTGAGCGGGGTGAACAGGACTATTTGCTGTTTGCTGTCATCTCCCCTGAAGAGTCACCAGAGACCAGCAACCACACAGGGGCAGCTCCCATCCTCCTGGACAAAAACAGCGCCCATGGCCCTCTGGTGTCCCCTGCACCTCCTCCACAGGGAACACTTTCCGCAGCTGAGCAGGGTGCTGCAGGACCAGAGCCTGTGGGTGGCCTCCTGCCTGAGGTGTGGGCAAAACTGTTCCAACAACGACAGCACCTCCTGGATCCTGTGCAGCCCTGGCTGTGTGAGAGGCTGGAGGCAATATTCCAGGACCAGTGGTGGCTGGTACAAGTTGCACAGAGCAGCATCCTGCATGGTCTCTGCCTCCATGGTCTGAATGTGGAGAACTTGGTCCAGACACTGCAGAATTGCCTTGGGGAACACACATCCCAGCTGGTCCATGGCCTCATCACTGTCGTTGTGGCCCAGTTCAGCGAGGAGGCCCAGAGGCTGCTGCTTTTCCACATTGGCAAGGAGGGGACTGACAGCCCTGTGGCCAGTGCCGGCTCCAGCTCCATGTCCAACAGCTCCAGATCCAGCAGCCCCCAGGAGAGGATTTCTGCCAGCATCCCAACAGGATTAAATGTGGAGGAGATAGCAGGAACATCAGAAGCTGGCCTCCAAGGGGATCCCAGGTACCGCTCACCTGTGCCCATTCCTACAGAGTGGGACCAGCCGCAGGAGGAGCCAGAGCAGGCAGTGGTGGCAGGTCCATCAGCCCAGGGCAGCATCTGCAGCCAGGTACAGGGCTGGGACCTGTCTCACAGGGATCCTCGGCGTGCCCAAAAGAGGAGAGTCCCCAGCCCCCAGGATTCACCCCCACCCAGCAAGAGGCCAAGGCACCTATGCAACCCTGCAGCCCTGAGTGGCTCTTGTGAGAGGAAGTGATGAAACCTGGACCAAGCAAGCCTACAGCGATTTTGGGAAACAACTGCATCTTCCCAGGTCTTGCTTCTATGCAATGGTGAAGTCCCTGTTGAGGCAATCCTCTGGTGCTAGGGGTCTGAGATCCCTCAGTAACTGAGAGAATTTGACACACTGAAATATGACCACATTTGAAAATGTAGTTCCAGATACAGCAGTGGTGCTGGAATGAAGGAGTTGACCTCAATAAATTAACCTTTTATACGCTTATGCAGTAGCTGATAGTTTTGTTATATTACACTGTAATTATTGAACTACAAGGAGTTCACTCAGGTGGAATAATGGACAAGGAGTATGGGGAAAACTTGCTTTCCTAAGTGAATGCTTTCCTCGTCTAGCTTGCTGAAAAGCAATTGCTGTAATTGAACTGAAAGCCTGCTTGGTAAAATTTATTACAAAGCATAGATTTCATAAAGTTACATATAAAGCAAAATATGAATATTGACAAAGAATCTAATACTCTTCTCTATATGTTCTGTGGTTGGGAAAAATTCTTCTGGTCTTTTTTCAGTCCCAAGGGAATATCTCCTCTGAAATATCATGCACACTGATTATAGAAAAACTTCTCTTTATATATTATATTTTATATACATATCCATTGATTTTCCTGGAATAAACATGCATCTCATAATAATTTTCCCCAAATCATTAATGTTTTGATTTCTCCACTCTGCACATGTGATCTTCTGTCACAGGGGTCTCTTTGTTGCTCCCTGGTGATCCCCAGGTCATAATTCGCCACCCAAGGAACTGGTCCTTCTTTCCAAATCAGCATAAAAATTGGCATAACTGGACTGGTAACTCTCCTGTTCTTCCTGTTTAATGTTCAACATGATCCTAGAATAAGCATTGTGCAGTTCCATAGGCCACTGATTTTTGAAGAATAAACATTATATCAGCCCACCAGCTGTGCAAACAGTTCTTCATAAATATTAGTCTAATTTTTTTGTAATACTGCAATTCAATCAGAGCCTTGGTTTAGTTTGGAGGTTGGTTGGGGTTTTGTTGGTTTTGGTTTGTTTTGGTTTTTTTTTTATTTTAAGATGGAAGACTAGTGTTCAGCAAGCCAGACATTTTCTGCAGCTAACCACATTCTGGAAGTTCCTGTGCAGACCCAAAGAGGCTGTGCACTCTCCTTGCTTTGAGTTTTCAAGAGAAACTGGACAAAGCCCTGAGCAATCTGCCATGGCTGATGCAGTTGTGGAGGAGGTTGAGCTAAAGACTTCCCAAGGTTCTTTCCCACCTCATTATGTAATTCCAGTGTATGACTTCAGTTTGAATGATCCTACCACAGTGGCAGACTGCTAAGTCTGGTCTAACAGCAGCCAGTTCCATTCCCCTACAGTGCCCTTTGGTGTCCTTAACTACCCACGAGAGTAAAGGAGCTTGATGCAGGGAGTCAGGCTTGAAGGAGGATGCTCCTTGGCAAGGTCCAAGGGCTTGGGGTCTATAGGATTGTTATGGGTTAACACAGTTTGGTTTTTAGTTAAAGAGGAATATAGAATATTGCCCTGCCAGGACCTTGGAATTGTTTTGGAAAGGACAGGGACCTATCAAAAGCTAATTCTTAGCTACTGGCATATGGTTTGACCACTGAAAAACCTGAATGTGACTTTTGGTAATACCCATATAAAGCTGAGACTGTGTCCGAGCCAGCCCTTTTTCCTTCTGGCCAGTGGAGTAGGTAATGTCAGTCTGGCTGCTCTGTTGGAGTGGCCCAAGCCAGCCAAGCCCTACCACTCCCCTCTCCTTAGGTGGGAGCCAGCCAGAGACCTAGCTGGGCTCCATGGGCTCCCAGCAGGGGGAATGAGGCTGCAGTTTAACATCAGCTAATTTCAAAGCCTATCCCTGGAGCTGGCCAAGTGAAGAGAGAAGTTTGCCTGCCCTCCAATAACAGCTACTGGCCTGATTGTCACTGAGGAGTGGGCAAAGAAGCATTTTGTAACATTTATGATCCTTGACTGCCCAGCTGCTCTGACCTCTGATCTTTTGGGGTAAGTTTCCCTGCCATTGGTACACCCTTGAAATCTGACACCGTGAGCTAGCAGCCCAGGGAGAGAGGACCTGAGCCAGATTTAACTGTTTTCTGACACAGATAAGATTTTTGAAACTCTAATCCTCCTTTTGAGTGAAAAGGACAGAGTAAACATAGAGAAGACACAGCATGAAGTCATTGAACAAAGAGTGAAAAGACTAATTGGAAGAAGGATAGAAGAGTTGTCCTGCTAGCTAGACTTTTCTAATGAAACCATAGAGAACAGACTATTTCCTGTAACATATGAATGCTGTTTAGGGAGATGCATTGGTTCTAACTTGTAAACTGATATAATTGTGATTTAATAGAGAATTTTGAATAGAGGAAGGAGAGTAAAATGAAACCCTTCGCTCCTAGGGAAAAAGGAGATCTCTAGTTTTAGAGATAAATATAAAGTTCTTTGCTCCTAGGGAAAAAAGAGATCACTACTTTTAGAAATGAATATGATGCCCTTTGCTCCTAGGGAAAAAGGAGATCTCTAGTTTTAGAGATGAAGATGATTTTGGAGATGGGAGAAGAAAATCTTTGTTTTATACTAAAGGAAGCATCCTTAAATGGTACCCTAAATAAGACATGACCCATAAGCAGCTTAGGAAAATGCTAATGGGGGTAGATTTCACAGATGCAGGTTTCCCCAGACAGCTGTTTTTGTGAGAGTTGAGACCCACAAGAGAACTGTTCCAAGTTGTCAGTGGGGGTGAAACAGGGTGGAAAGAACTTCACAACTGATAATAGTTGTTAGAGCGATATGTATTTAATCAACATCAAGATGCGTGGGAAATAATTTCACTAAAGACATGCATGAACACTACAGAACTTGCTCCCATTATTATTCCCTGAGATCTTACATATGCGTGACATTGCACAATCCACCTCATACATATTATTCCCTTGCCCCACCTGTCCTTGCCTTGCATGGTAGTTAACTCCCTTCTGGGCATGCTCAGTTTGCCGTGGTGGTCTCTGGGGGTCTTCAAGAGATGAAGTAAATGGAGTCTTCCTCAGTGAACTCTTCACCTTTGTCTCTCTCACGTGTGCTTTGGCCCTTTTGGTACTTTTTCAAGGGAGATCCCAGTTTCTGCCAGCTATGAGTCTGTGTTCTGCTTATCTGCATTCTTAGCTCTGTTATCCTGTTGTGTTTGGGTTACTCTTTTTTATCATCATATAGGGGCCCCAAGTGCTTGTAGTGCTTTAAACTATGCAAAGGGTGACAGACACAGTGTTCAATATTCATTAAATGTCTTCTAAAATACAATTAAAAATATGTTCTAATGCATTATTTAAAATACATTCTAACATACAGTGCATGTTCTTAAGTTCTACAAGAGATTGGCCAAAATTTTAAATCTCAGTCTCAGGGTAAAATTCCATGGTAATCTAAGAGAGACTCCTCTCCTAAAGAACTGATAAAAGCTTTTTTTTAGATTGTGAACTGACTGAAAATCAAAAATTTTGTCTCTTTATACTTTTTGTAAGAAAGTAAACACCTCTAGGAGGGAGGAAAAGTGTTTAAAAATTTTCTCTATTTTTCATTTTCTTTTCTTTTTATGTGTGTGTGGTGGTTTAGTATGGGTGTGAAAGGTTTTTTTCGTAAGGAAGTTATAGCATAAATTGGCAGCTTGGCTGACAAACAGAAGTGTCGTTCATGCCTCTGGAGAGCACAGACTCAAATCAGAGATGCTAGGTGACTTGGCCTTTTTCTTCTTTTGGCTAGCAAGGAGTTAACATCACTTCGCAAGTAAGAAGTTCGGGTCTAGGCCTCCCGAGGCCAGGCCTCCAGGGGGGGCGCTGCTTGTAGGAGAGCTGCCTGGGCCAGCAGTGTTCTCTCTCCCCACCACCCTCCAGCTCCTGATGGTGAGGAGGAGAAAGATTGCAGATCGGCAGTGCAGGCCTTGCGCCAGGGGCTGCAGCGGTCATGTTCTTGGCTTGGCCGACAGAGCCGCTGGTCTGAGGGAGAAGAGAATCTCGAGAATCTTTCTCCAGAGCTCCAGGAAGCTGATCTAAATTTGAGTCGCTTTGGATCTGACTGAAGTGGGGGAGGGTCATTCACTAGCATTCCTAAGCATGCTTTCCCTCCTGCCCCCCCACCATCACCTGCGCAGCCTTGAAGTTCTAGGAGTCAACTAGAGAAGAAAAAAAGACTCTGAGCAAACACATTAATCCTTTCTTTCCTCTGTAGAAAGCAGAGTAATTTAAAACATAGAGAGACAACGTGAAATGAAGTCAGCAAAAGAACTAATAAAAACTATTGGAAGGAAAGATAGAAGTAGACATTTTTGACCGCACTTCTCTCGATGTGAACCATGGAAAAATAGACTATTTCTTGTAATATCATAATGCTGTTTGGAGAAATGCAAGTTCTAGCCAAAGGGTTGTGTGTACTGATATAAATGAAATTTAATTGAGAATTTTGAATAGAGTAAGTCCCCGGCTCCTGAAATAAAATAAGAAAGTCTCAGCCTTTGAGACGAAGATGGTCCTAGAGAAGAAGTGATTTTGATGTCCCAGCTCCTGGGCAAAAAAAGAAGTCTCTATTTCTTTTGAGATAAAGACGATTTTAGAAATAAAAAAAGGAACCCTTGTTTTATACTAGAAAAAGCATTCTTAAAACAGTCCCCCAAACATGCAGAGGCCTATAAGCAGCTTGGGAAACTGTTAGATGAGTAAGACTGCACAGAATCTGCAAAATTCCAGGCAGTTGCAGATTTGTGACATTGAGTGCCACCAAACCTTTTCTTGTAGCATATATCTCCATAAACTCTAAAAAGACCGTTCTCCCAAAATAATGCAAGATTGTTTAAATAGCTGCAATTGACTGAAAATCATAGTTTTCTCTCTATGTTGAGTGGGAAAGTGAACAGTTTGTAGTAGAGGAGAAGGTGTCTGAAAGTTTCATTTTCCTTTCTTTCTTTTCTTTTTCTTTATCGTATGTTAATAAAATCTATCTGTTTTACTCTTAAGTTGAGCCTGTTCTGCCTTTTTCTCCTAAAATCCTATCTCCCACTTAGCAAACAAAATTCAGCAAACATAAAACCACCACAGTGTGTTAATGAATCTATTTGTTTATCTTTAGGTCTGCTTTGTTTCTCCTGATCCTATCTCACAGAAAGAAAAACAGAGTTACTACTACACTACTACAAGCTACTACACTAAATTTGGCCAACAAAAACAGAAGTAAATATGAAAATGCTACAATCATTCCTAAAGTAACATTAGCAGGTCCTATGTTCCCCATTTGTGAAGTTGCTTGTGAATGATCACAAAAGTAACAATGAAGAGGAGCAAATGTTCTCAGAACTACAGTGTGTCCCTCCACACATTTCCCATTTGCATACATCTATCTCAGGAGTTCCTTCCTTTCAGGACTTAAATCTCCCTAACAAGACTTCTGGGAACCCCAGGTGTCAGTCTCTAAAGTCCCTTTGTTCTGTGAACTGGGGAAGTATGCCTACATAGGTCACCTTAATCAGTGTGCTTTTCATTTCAAGGCTCAACGACTTGCTAATGAGGCCTGTTCTTCCCAGATGTTTTGTTACTGAAAAAACAAAGGGAGTGCCTTAATGGGCTTCTTAATTATGCAAAAGAGATGAAATGGTGTCCTGGTTTAGGGCAAATTTGGGAGGAAACCTCCAAATGGGGGTTCCTCGGGAGAGAAAAACCTAAATGGCCCCTCCCCCAGTCGGTCCGGGAAAAGAACTTCCTCAGAGAAAAGTGGAAAAAACTATTTATTTAACAAACAAGCTGCCCACAAGCATAGGAATGAATAATATGAAACAATAAAACCTCTCGCTGGTCCGAAAAGAGATGGCAAAACTGAGGGCAGTCCTTGCCGTGTGTCAGCTCAGCTCTCTCAGTCTCTGATCAGTCTGGGTCCCCTTCGGCGCTGGAAAATCCCCAGATCCAGGCCCAGGGGTGGGCCACAGGTGCAATTCCTGGTGCTCCCCTGGGTTTTCAGTCCCGAACAGATTTAAACAGTCCCAAGAAAAAAAGGAAAAGGAAAAAAAAGTCCAGGAAGCTCTTTTGCCTCAGCTAGCTAGACTAACTAAAAAGAGAGAAAAAAAAACCTCTCCTGCTGCTGTCCGTGCATCCGACGAACACACACCCCAAGGACGAAGGAGTAGGAGTGAAAAATGTTTTCCCCAAAACAAACTGCGCACGTCTTCTTCTCTGCTCCTCTCAGAATCAGTCTTAAAGGTACAGAACACACACAGAGCACAGACAGAACAGACGATTGGTGATACAGGCATCATAGTCACCCTAGGACAAATGGCTATTCTGAAACTCTCTAATGATGTACATTCTTGGATGTTTGGCTATATTTCTTCCTCTGTGTGCACACAGAAATGAAGACTCGTAAGATTATCGGGATCGTCAGTCCAATTTACATGTGCTCAATGACAGAAGTGTTAAATTTCCATTTGAATTTAAAGGCCCCTATTTCAAATTCACTGTAGGCATTTTTTGGCTGGCGGGTACATTTTAGCATGTAGTCTGTATATTATTAGCCACCAAAGCACTCTGGTAAAAATAGACTTCCCACCTGTCATGGGGAAAGTAGTCATGAACAACGAACTCAGGTTCCCATGTAGATACAGACGATTCAGATAATAAACCAGAAATGATGGGTGTTATAAATACAATATTATATTACTGGCTTTTCGCAAATATTAAGATGAACACTATATGTATAATGTTGGAATAACTTCACTGTATGAATATGGCTTTTATTTCCGCTATTAACAAAACTTAGAAATGGTAGTGGGATAGTTATGTTTGTAATTGAACTGTCTGCATAGCTGAGATAACATCCAGTGAACATATTATGAGGACCCTGCTGCTCACATGTTAACTATCAGCACCTGCTGTCTGTGGAAAGTATGGACCAAAGCCCAAACTGGAGGTGATAATGAAGGAGGACCAAAACCACAGCCAAGAAACACTCATGCTCTAAAAAGGTGTACCCAAGGAGGGGCCAGGCAAAATAGGTCCTGGAATATGTAAACTAATTTGTAGAAAAGTATGAATATGCATAATGGCCTGTGAGTATGCAATAGGCTGATTTAATGGAAAAGGGATTTAAGAAGTATCTCCAAAGACGATAGGTGTGCTCTTGGCCAAATGCCAGGCACCCAGCCTTTAACACTGCTTTTTCTCTGTTTCCTATTCTCTTTTTATTAAACTTTTTAAATTTTACCAGGAAAGTGAACCTCGTTTTTCACATGGGTAAGAGGAGGATCAGGATAAGACATACAGCTCATTTTAGGATGTCCTACCACTGGGATTAATTAAAGACAGCAAGAAGAATGGTCTAAGTTATTCCCCAAAGAGGTGCACCCATGGACTCGTCCCTGACATCAGTGATGTTCCACAGTTAAGGACATATGTGCGGTCTTAGCTTAGATCTTTAATGCTTGGACTGGAGAGCATAATATCTTTTCCAACTAGAACGGAATTAATTGTCTCTTTTTAAAATTAATTTTCTTCTCCTAGACCAGGCGGAGCTGGTTTAGGATAGGAGATGACTGCTTTCAAATGAAGAGTTCCTCTTCATGCACATGTAAATGTATGTGAAAAGCCCTTAGTTCTCTATAGTGGACCTATATATAGAGGGGTCCTATATATGCCTCAATTTTCTATAAAGAAAAGTAAATAGCAGGGGGGAAAATCCCACTTTTGAAACAAACCACCAAGAAACTAAAAGCATTTTATACAGCCAAGACATGCTTTGTCTGCCCTATCACTAGAGCAAATATTAAAATGGACTTCTGTCGCCAGCCAGCCCAGTCCCAGGCAGGGATGTTCTGGGTGCTGCGACCTTCCTGCGAGTCGTCCTTAGAAGGACGGCCTAGTTTCGGAGGCTCAGGCACTCCAGCCCAGTGACCAGCTCAGTTGTGAGTGGTTGCCTAAGCAACCAGGCCTACCAGCTCTTTTAGGCCTAAGCAACCAGGCCTCTCAGCTCTTTTAGGCCTAAGCAGCCAGGCCTATCAGCTCTTTTAGGCCTACCACTGCTACGGCAGTGTCTTCCGGCGAATCCCTTCCAGGCGGCGCAGGAGAGAAAACAGGAGGCAGAGTGGTCTCCAGAAGTCCTCTTTATTCCCTGGAACCAACAACTTTGAAGACCCCGAGGCTCCAAACGGCTGGGGTTTTATAGGGTCTAAGGGAGACGGGGTTCTACACAACAACCAATAGGGAAGAGGATTGAAAAACTCACCAATCGGGAAGGGAGACTTAAACCAATCAAAGAAGAGAACAAATCAACCAATCACAGGTAACTAATTAACGTTTTTCTAGAAAGCTCTGGGGCCTAACAACTAAACTGCCCTTTCTGTGTGGCCCACAGGGGCCTCCACAGGCTTCACGTTCAAATATGCATTTATCCATATCTGCAGTTGTGTTCATTATCACAATGAGTTTTAAACATGTATTCAACAGTGATCAAGAGCCAGAGATGGCACAAAGAAACTGTGCAAGAGCCTTTGGAGCAAGGGAATAGGGAGGAGGGTTTTTTTTTGTTTATGAGACATGGAAAGAAAAATACCCTAAAAATATCACGAAGACTACTTTGAAAAAAAGTGTATGGAAGTTGATTTTATCTCTATTTAAACATCCCTGTATAAAGAGAAGGAAATAGTTGAGGCTCGGGGACTTGTAGTTGTGTGGTTTTGGTTTTATTAGTTTTCTGAATGTATTTATTCCTTGTTTTATACTGTTTTATGTAAGATATAATGGTTTGTCTCATGTACCCCATGTTTTACCCCTTTATGGTTTACCCCAGTTATTATTATCAGTTGGTCATAATTATTGGTCCAGTCCATCACCTCGAAGCTTCGCCCTGATGTCTTGAAAGTTCTAGCGAGGGCATCGAGTAATTGGGCAGGATCCTGATTGTCCCCTCCCTTGCATTATTGATTTGTTATAATATTTGTCATTTATGTACAGAGTCACACCCTTCATACCCCTGATTGGTTCCCCACCGTACCCTTCCCCCTTTCTCCACCCCTATACTTAAGGTGTGTCCTGGTTTAAGGCAAATTTGGGAGGAAACCTCCAAATGGGGTTCCTCTGGAGAGCAAAACCTAAATGGCCCCTCCCCCCAGTTGGTCCGGGAAAAGAACTTCCTTGGAGAAAAGTAGAAAAAACTATTTATTTAACAAACAAACTGCCCACAAACATAAGGAATGAATAATATGAAACAATAAAACCTCTCACTGGTCTGAAGACTGATGGCAAAACTGAGAGAAGTCCTTGCCATGAGTTAGCTCAGCTCTCTCAGTCACTTATCAGTCCCAGTCCCTTTGGCGCTGGAAAATGCCGAGGTCCAGGCCCAGTGGGCCACAGGTGCAGCTCCTGGTGCTCCTCTTGAGTTTTTTCAGTCCAGAGCAGATTTAAACAGTCGCAAGAAAAAAGGGGAAAAAAACAGTCCAGGAAGCTTTTTTGCCTCAGCTAGGTAGACTAACTAAAAAGGAAAAAAAAAATCTCTCGTCGCTGTCCATGCATCCGACAAACACCCAAGGACAAAGAAGAAGAGCTGCGGAGGAGTGAACACTATTTTTAAAAAACAAACTGTGTGCTTCTTTCCCTGCTCCCTCTCAGAACCAGTCTTAAAGGTACAGAACACACAGCACACACAGAACAGACAATTGGGGATACAGGCACCATAGTCACCTAGGACAAGGTGTTACATGAGGAAGATCTGCACTCTTGTGGGCAGACTTTCTGGTGGCCACATGGTCCTACATGGACCTCAATAAACTCCAGCAGAAGTTTCCCATAAGAGTCCTTCCTTTATTCCTTGCCATTGTTCATGCTGCTGCTGCGGCAAGGACCCATCTTGAATATCTCAGGAAATATCTCAGGATACCCAACTGTACCTTCACTGCAGCCGGTGTTAGGACTGGCAAGGCAACGTGGGAAAGGGGTCATGAGACACACCAGACCACCGCAGGGACTCTCCATTCTTGCAAAGGAAGGTGAAATAAGGAGCAGACTCTGAAAAGTGCAGATGTCTCTGACAGAGAACAAAATGCCTGGCCAGTAGGTTTTAAACTCAGAATTCAGGTGGCCAAAGTGGAATTCAAGCTGACAAAATGATCTCTGAGGCAAAACATGAATAGAGAAAACCAGAAGAAACCAGGTGAGGGGATGTGTCCTCACACTCTGACCCTGGCTTATCCCATGAGCTGTAAGAAATCAGCCAGCAGAAAGCCAGGGGCTCTCCTTGTTGCCAGGGTGGCTGTCAGCAAGGGCAGAGCTCGCTCCCAGCACTGCCCAGGACTGTGTGCTGCAAACCCACACGCAAAGCAAACATTTCTGGCTGGGAGTCTCACCACCCCCACCCAACTGCTCAGACAATCCATCACAAGGTGGTGCTTTTTGGAGCCCTCTACTGCTGCTCCATATATATGACCCAGACAAACATTTATGCACCTAGGGTATTTCCAGGATTATGTGGCAAAAATCTGTAGGGTAAAAAAATAGCAAAAAGTAAGACAATCAAGTAGAGCTTCTATTCCATTAGAGAGAAAATTACAAAGTTAAGCAGTTGGAATGTACTCCAGCTTCCGTGGCTCACACACTTAATCCCTCAATCCCTCATTCCTAAAAATGTAATCTGAGCCCCAAAGGTTTCAGCAGTGGAGAAGGTTGACTTCTCAAACACAGTCCAAAAGATGTCAAAGCTGACAATGTTGAACGTGGGGGTGAACTGAATACATGGATGGGGCACTAAGGAGGGAGTCCTCCTGGCACAGGGATGTGCACCTCCCTTTACAGCCCTGAGCAGAACACTCTCATCCAGGCTGCAGCTTTGCAGGGATTGCATGGGAACAGACATCTTTTCCCACAGAGATGCCCTAGAGCAAGATGACTGAGTTCTGGAACATGGAGAGCAAGACTGGTCAGTTTGCCCAGCTGAGGATTTCTCAGATGGAAACTGCAGTGCAGTTAACTGAGCAGGTTGCTGAGAGGACAAGGAAGCTGCAGCTCCGGCGTGTCCCACCACATGTCTCTGGGAGCGCCTACATGCCCAGCAGGGCTCACACAGCAGCAGCAGCTGCAGCGCAGCCCTTGCTTTGCCTTGGCCTTCCAAACAAAAGAAACAGAATCTGGACTTGGCCCTGTTGTAGAATTGAGCAATGATTAAGGTTGGAAGGCATTGCAGGAGATCTCTCCTGCTTCCTGCTCAAAGCTGTCCTTCATGGGGCCAGAACAGGTTGCCTGGGACTTCAAGCAGTCAAGACTTGAAATCCTCTGCAGTGGCACAATTTCTCCAGCCCTTCACTCCCCTAGCTTATCCTTGTGGGGAAAAAGGTTCTCCTTATCTCCAGCTGTAGTGGTTTGAAAACAAACCAAGTGAGAGGCTCCAAGTCAGAAAATATAATTTAATAAGAAGAAAGGAAAAAAAGGTAGAATAAAATAAAATAAATCCAATAATACAAAAGAACACTGACAGAGTCAGAATACAACCTGATCCGGGTGATGGAAGCAGTCCAGATGAGGTGGTCTTCCTGAAGCAGTGATCTGCAGCTGGTAGCTCCGGTCCTCTGGAAATCCAGTGGCTAAGGGCTGCCCAAATCCCAGATTATATCCAGGTGAGAATGCCTGGCTCCTCCCCCCTGGGCACAGCATCTCACAATGGGATGATGAGTCATACGGAAGAGTCTTTGATGGCCCATTAGCGAGAGATTGCTCCCAGAGGCAGTTATCTATGAGTCAAACAGTAAGGCATCTGATGGGCCATTAACAGAAGACAGTCCAGGGGGAGGGGGTCTGGGAAACACTGCTCCAACAATTGGATTCAACAGTTCATGAAGATGGTGATAGAATACTTTTGCATATTCTATACTACAACCAAGGACATCAGTAAAGAAAGCTTTGCAGAATTAGTTGAGAACATGGAGATAAATCTATCTCCTGACATACTTCTCATGAAAAGAAAGTAGTTCAATACAAAGATGTAGTGTCTCATGTGGAACCTTGCACAAAGCTGTGTTAATTACTTAATAAATTAATTACAATTTTAATCCCAGTGGCAGATTTACATGGTGAGTTCTTGTTTGTAACCCTAAAGAAAAAAGGCTGTTTTCTTTTTCTCATTTTAAAAAAAAGTTGTAAATAATAAGCATCAATCTTTTGCTATAACACCTGATAAAATTGAAGAAGTTGATGAGAAACAAGGTGGCATTTTACTTTGGAAATGTTTTGGTTTGTATAGTTTTGAGAAAAATAAACTCAGCGAAGATAATTTTTTTAAAAAATAAGTGCTGTGAGTGAAGCTAGTGAACATCTAATATTTTATGGATTTTTTATACTTTTAGTCCAAGGACGACCTTTTGAAGTTAAAAAGATGTTTCTGGAGGACATTTTACGAAGCATTGGGTATACAAACAAAGAGATGGTAAAGTACAAAAAAGAGAAGCAGCAAGGTTAGTGGACTTCTTAATTGTAAGGTTTGCTGTAGTTAGCCCAAACACCGGCCGGAAGATCTCGCGCTGTCACGAGGAGATAGGGCCCCTCCCCTCTCCAAAGTTGCTCAGTTATGTAATATCAAGGAAGTGACGTGAACACCCCAAGGCTATAAAAAGGGGCGCCCACAGGAAATAAACGCATTCCACCATTCATCATATTGATGTGAGGAGTGGTTTGTCCAGCCAGGTTGTACGTTCGCTGTGGTCTCCGTCTAAACCAGGTCATCACTGCCAGCCCAGCTGGTAACATAGTGGTGCCGAAACCCTGGAAGCGCTCACGCATGGAAATCCATCAGCCCATTTCTCGAGCGCCCCCTGACACACGGTGTGTGTGTGCTCTGGGCATCGGGAGTCTCTCTGGAGGAGGAGACGGTCAAAGCAGCTGGTCCTGACTTCGACGGGGAGGACGCTCCCAGTACCGCTGAGGAATGGAGTCCCTCGGGAAGGTAATTTCTGAAATATATGAGCAGTGGGGAATTAACTGCAAATTTAAAGATTTTGATACCTCCGTTAGGAGGCTGTTAATATTAAATGCCATCGATCGCCCCGTCAACATTCTGCATCCAGAATGTTGGCAAAAATGTACAAACGCGCTAGCCGGTGACGTCCTCGCTTCTGGGACGGCAAAGTGTTTAAAAAGCTGGGGCAGAGTAATGCAGTCACTGAGGCTAGCATCTGAGGAACAGGAAACTTGGAAGGCTGCCCAAAAATGCTTAAGAGCCGTTCCAAAATTAGGAGTGGGAGCCGCAACTCAAACAGCGACAAACAACGAGTTTGAGGAACAGAAACCTCTTTTGGGAACTGACAGTGCTTCGCGACCGTGATCCCCAACCCCAAACCCACCCTCGGCCCCCAGCGCAGAAACTAACTCAGGCCCGAACCCTGATGATCGTACTAACAACTTAAATAAAAATATTTTAGAAATAAGACCGCCACCATATGCGCCGCAAAATGGCGCCAACACCGAGCAAGAAGGGCGGGACCCAAAGTCCTTTCCCGCCACAGACATGCGCGGTCGGGAGCGCGGGGAAAGGGGCGCAGCCGAGAGTTGGGAGGGGGGATCGGTGTTGTGGTTTGAGGAGGAAGTGAGTTTTTTTTAAGAAACTCAGGTCAAACCAATCAGTGGCCAGGTTGGATGTTGGCATCTGTGGTGGCCACTGAGAGTTTGGACACACCTCTGAGGACACAAGGGGTTAAAAGCGAGGACTCCCGACGCACTTCCTCTTTTTCCTGGCTCTGCTTCGGCAGGCAAGCGTCTATCTCTCCTCTCCCCGGTTGGGGAGGGGAGAGCCAGGTGGGCCTGGCTGGGGTAGGCCTGGGCTCCAGAAGCGGGGGGGGAAGAGAAGGAATGGGACAGGAGCTGGATCAGGATGGAGGGGTGGAGACCCTTGGGTGCCTTCCGTCCCCCGT
>VZDJ01000095.1:0-11069 GCA_008694505.1 Cyanoderma ruficeps | reverse complement strand
AATGTTTTTTTCCTATTCCAGGTGATAGGCCTGCTTTTGCTCTGTTCCAACCACACCTCACAGTAGTTTATTAAAACTATACACTCATGGGTGCACTGGCATTTGCCCAGTGTCAACCCATGACAATCGGGAACCAATCAAAAAACCTATCCGCCAGTACCACCCCCCAAAGCGAAGAAACCCCTAGAAAAAGAGCGGAGCAGAGCTAGCACCACTCCTACCGCCCACCGAAAGTCCAGAGGGCGGAGCATGACAAAAAGGCTCACACAGCCGGAAACCTCCGACCAGTCCACTTCCTCTCAGTCGGAGGATGAGGTCGAGAGCAGTAGCCGGAGGCCTAGCCCCGACTACTGGTGGGAACACGAGCGGCCAATAAGGCCCAAAAATAAAAACCAACACCCTCACACAGACTCTAGCTCAGACACTGATTCAGACTCTAACCCAGACCCAATGCCAGCGGCCCTTGATAAACTCATAAGCCAAAGCCTGCGGCACACAAACAATAATAAACCCTCAAAAGCCGTGCCACTAACCGATTGGAAAAAGATTCAAAGCGCGCTTGCAGATATACCGGAGGTGGCAGCCAGGGTCTTCCCCGTAAAAAGAATGGATAATGGTTTGCCAACATACTCACCGGTAAATCCCAAAGAAATACAAGCCATTGCAAAGGCTATCGCGGAAAAAGGGATCAATTCTGCAATGGTATCCACCCTCATAGACGGCCTCTTCGGGAATGATGACATGCTTCCCTTTGACATCAAACAAATGTGCCGAATGATTTTTGATGGGGCGGGCATGATGTGGACCACAATCAGGCAGGCTGAAAGCGAACGGTTTACTACTTTCATAGACCGCCTCCAAGCAGCTATAGACCCTTCAGACTTACCCGCAGAGGCAAAAGGGCCAGTGCTAGAGGGGTGCTTGAGGCAGCAATGTAATCAGACTACTAAAGAATTGTTGCGATCGCTGCCTCCCGGTGCTAACATCGCCACAACAATAAAACATGTAGTCAAAGAAGAGAATCTAGCCCCAGTCCAGGCCGCAGTTGGAGCTGCAATGGCTCCACTTCCCGCAGCAGTCAGCGCGGCCGTGGCACAGGTAATGGCTGCCCAAAGCCACAACAGTCCCAACCAGCAAGTGTCCAGTAATTCCGCATCCAGACCGAGGGGACCATGCTGGATTTGCGGCAAGAAAGGCCACATAGCCCGCTGCTGTTCTCACAATAAGAATCAGGGAAATGGGCGGGGGAGGGGGCAGACTGGCCGCATGCGACCCTCTCCCCGCTGGAACATCCCGCGGCCGACCTATGTCATACCCTTGGGGACAGAGCACCTTCCAACACCGCTACCCCCCAGGGAGCTCACCAATTTTGTGGCACAAACTACGTCCAGCACTCCAATCCAGGCACCACCTTTATCAGCACCTATGGCACACACGATAACGCAGGGCCCCAAGCAGGACGATACACAGACGCAGAACCCAGTGCTGACAACCCCAAGCACAGTGGTATCCCCCGGGTGGCCCTGGCAATAGACTGTGACTCACAGCGCCCCCCAGAGGTATGGGGAGTGTGCAGGCGGGCACACCACCCTGATGACTGTTTCGTCGCACTTGTCTTTACGGTGGACACGGGATCTAACGTGACGGTGATTCCAGACACACATTGGCCCCCGGGTTGGCAGTTACAAGGCCCAGTGCCGGTGCTAGGAGTCGGCGGAGTTCAGAACGCCTTGAAAAGCGCAGAACTGGTATCCATCATGGTGTACACCCCGGACGGAGTCAAGAACCGGTTTCAGTGCATGTCTACGTCCTTTCCGGCACCCCGCCCCTGCTGGGACGAGATGCTCAAGCTCTCCTTGGCATGAAGGTAACAAATTTACCCTTAGGACCACTCCGGCGTACCCGACGCTCCCAATTAAGTTAAGCTGGAAGTCAACAGACCCGGTGTACGTCGAGCAGTGGCCCATACCAGAGCCTCGAAGATCAGCACTACTCCAGCTCGTCGAACGGGAACTGCAAAAGGGGCACATCGAACCATCTGTCTCACCATGGAATACACCTATCTTCGTCATCCCCAAGCGCAGCGGTGAAGGCTTCCGTCTACTACATGACCTTCAAGCTGTTAACAAAAAGATCCAACCGATGGGGCCCGTGCAAACAAAACTACCCAGCAATTCCTTCGTGCCAATTAACCAGCTGTGCGCAGTGGTGGACATCAAAGACTGTTTCTTTTCCATCCCCTTGCACGAAGAAGACAAAGAGCGGTTCGCTTTTTCTGTCATCTTTCCAAACGGCCAACAACCCCGCCTTCAATACCAGTGGAAAGTTCTACCCCAGGGCATGGTCAACTCCCCCACCATCTGTTAGATCGTCGTTAGCAAAGCCTTAGCTCCAGTCAGAGCGAAGAACTCAGAGCGACCATCATTGAATACATGGATGACATCCTGATCGCAGCTTCCACGCCAAACCAGGTAGACACTATCATCACAGAAGTTTCAGTCGCCCTGAAGACAAACGGCTTCGAAATAGCGGAAGCAAAGATAAGAAAGAGCACTTCTGTCACCTTCCTGGGCGTGAAGATCGACACCACCCATGTGTCGCCTCCTGCAATCAAGATTCGGCGTGACGTTAAGACCCTGCACGACATCCAACAACTAGTAGGGTCTCTGCAGTGGCTGCGAAACACCACGCTCATTCCACCAGAAATCATGTCCCCGCAGTATGATCTTCTAAAGGGCAAACATCCCTGGGAACCCAAGATCATCACAGAGAAAGCCAAAGAGTCGCTTGACTACATCGAAAAATTATTACCAACAGCCACACTCACCAGATGGGATCCAAACTTGCCCGTAGACCTGTACACGCACTTTACCAAAGAACGAGGGGTCGGTACGCTAGCCCAAGGACCACCTGAATCGGCGAAACCGGTCCAGTGGGTCGTCATGGGAAAAACGCAGCGAGTCTTTTCCCCTGGAGTAGAGTTTCTCGGCAGCGTCATCATGAAAGGCAGAAAACTAGCCCTGAGCCATCTGGGTTTTGAACCAGTGAAAATATATCTTCCCTTCCGAAAACAGATCCCAGCTGCCTCGGTAGCTATCTCAGAACATCTCGCTCTGGCTCTATTCGGCTATGGAGGAGAACTCTGCTATGCTGCCAAGCCCCCGTGGACGCAGCTGCTGACAATAACAGACATAGATCTCCCGCTGAAAGTCATCGACAGACCTCAGCCCGGCCCAACAGTGTTCACCGATGCCTCTTCAACAACGTCAACAGCAGCAGTCGTGTGGGAAAACAAAAACAAATGGCACTGCATAAAATTGAAAGACCCATCCTTGTCTGTTCAGCTGCTGGAAGCCTCGGCAATAGCACTAGCTTGTAACCTATTTCCAGCAAACCATCTCAACGTCGTCACGGACTCTATGTTTGCAGCAAAGCTCTGCCAGGCAACCAGGTATTTCCAGCTCACCAGCGGCTGTAATGATCGAAGAAGCTCTACAGACACGACAAGGCACAGTAACCGTCATCCACGTTAACAGCCACAGCCCAGTCAAGGGGTACTTCCAGCTAGGAAACAGCAAAGCCGATGCCGCCGCAAAAAACTTGTGGACTATACAGACAGCCCAACAATTACACGATTCCCTGCATATCGGAGCAAAAGCTCTAGCAAAGCGCTGTGAGATCTCAATGACAGATGCCAAACACATTGTAGCCACCTGCCCTTATTGCCAAAAATCCCCTCTCTGGTCCTGCAGCATAAACCCTAGGGGCCCTCCGAAATTTGGCAGACAGACTTTACCCTATGCCAATTGTTAAAACCCAGAGCATGGCTAGCGGTGACAGTAGACACATTCAGCGGCGTCATCATAGGAACACAACATGCCAAAGCCAACTCCAAAGCTGCGGTGCAGCACTACTATCAGCCATGGCTTGGCTTGGTATTCCAAAACAGATTAAAACAGATAACGGTACTCATTTTGTGTCAAAAGCCGCTCAGGAATTCGCCGCAAAATGGGGCATCACACTAAAGCAAGGTATCCCATATAACAGCACGGGTCAGGCCATTGTAGAGAGGGCAAATCAAACCCTGAAGACGAAGCTAGAAGTTTTGGCAAAGGCAGAAGGGTTCACAAACACTATCCCACCAGCAGAACAGTCGCGCCTGCTTGCAACTGCTATGTTCGCGCTCAATCAGTTCCCTAGGGGAGATCAAAACCAAGCTCCATCTCAAAAACACTGGGCAGTACAGGCAACCAAAGAAGGACCCCCCGTTAGCATAAAAAATGAGTTGGGAGAGTGGGAGACAGGATGGAAGCTAATAGTTACTGGCAGAGGGTATGCAGCAGTACAAAAAGATGAGGATATTAAGTGGTGCCCTCTGAAATCTATAAAGCCCGTTCTACCCAACAAAACCTAACAAATTCTGAGTGTCTCCCTACAGGTCTCCCCTTGCAGGTCATCATCCGAGCGTCCGGTCCAACTTTGGCTCTTCTGCTTGCTGCTAGCAGTGTTGTCTCACCACAGTGACAGCCACCACCCCTATCAACCTCGCATGTGTTCAAGAACTTCGTCTCCGGTGCTGTGATAGGCCAATCAGAAACCAACAGCCCAGCATGGACAGTGCGGTTGGCCGACATCTTTACAAACGACCGGTCCGGTAAAGCCTCTCGTGACATCGCGGTACAGACATATTGGTGTCCAAGCCATAACCCCGGAAAAAAGCACTGCACTCGGCCAGGTTATTGGTTTTGCGGGCACTGGGGGTGTGAGACCATCGTAACCAGCTACCACCGATGGAGACCCCCCAGAGAGGACGTGTTCTTAAGAGTGACAGGCTGGCCCCATGACTGTGTCTTTGGGACCAAGTACCAAGGTAGGAAATTAGGGACTTGTACACACCTTACCGTCACAGTCCTACAGCCACAAGACCCTTCATGGGCGATGGGCAGATTGTGGTCGGTGTACCAACGTGATGATGCACCCCTTATCAAAGATCCTGACCTAGGCACAGTGATACAAATTATTAGAGCTCCAGCACATAAAAGACACATAGCAGTGGGCCCGAACGAACTAGCCACCTTCATGAAAAACACACCGTCCGCGACCGTCTCCCCAGAAGGAGAAAGGTCGTCAGATACTGTCACAGTATTAAAGCCAGCATATGTCATTCCCGCACCCAAAGACCAGGCACAAAACTTGTTCACCAGAATGTTATATGCCGCCTTTCTATCTCTCAATGCCTCACAGCCAAACCTTACAGAATCCTGTTGGCTCTGTTACGACTCCAGACCACCTTTCTACGAGGGAATAGGTTCCAACAGGACGTTCCAATACTCACAAGAAGCAAATCCTAAGCAGTGTAGATGGGACACCCCGAGCAAAGGTATCATATTAGGGATCATCTCAGGACACGGGGTCTGTATAGGAAACAAAAACGCAAGGTCCCAGAATGCGGAGCTATGTAAGTCTCCTGTCAAATTAGACAAACAAAAGGAATGGGCCATTCCAGCGCCCGGAAATATGTGGGCATGTCCCACCACCGGTCTTACCCCTTGTGTCGCCATCAAACGTTTTGATGAGACTAATGATTTTTGTATCCAAGTTGTTGTGATCCCCAGGATCCTGTACCACACGGACGACGAAGTCGTGGAACACTTTGAGACCAATGCACACTGAACAAAAAGAGAAATAGCCACAGCCATCAGTTTGGCATTACTCCTGACCCTAGGGGGAACCAGCGCAGCCACAGGCATCACCTCGTTGGCCACACAGAAACAAAACTTAGAGCAGTTACAGAGAACCATAGATGAGGACCTCCTCCAAATACATAGAAACATCCTGAAACTGGAGGAATCTCTGTTTTCTTTGTCGGAAATGGTCCTCCAAAACAGGCGAGGCCTAGATCTCCTCTTAATGCAGCAAGGAGGTCTATGTGCGGCCCTAAAGGAAGAATGCTGCACGTACGTGAACCATTCAGGCCCAATTAGGCAGTCCATGGCGGAGCTAAAGGAAAGGCTTGAACGCCGCAGTCACGAGCTGCAGCGACAAGACTGGTTTAGTTCCCTGTTCAATCCCTGGATTGCTCCTGTGATTTCAGCCCTAATAGGTCCTATTGTTGTTATAATCTTAGCCCTTTTGTTCGGCCCTTGCATGCTCAACAGAATTGCCCAATTTGTTAAAGCCCGCTTGAGCAAGATTGAAATTATGGTCTTGCAACAAAGACAGCTGACCTGAAAACAGTTGAGATACTAACCCACTCATTCATTAACATTTCAATTTGTTCCCGCATTACTAACCGTCGTTCACACAGTTCACAGTCCTAACGTTCGTACTAACTCAGTTTAATAGTTCATGGAGAGGGGGGAAATGTAGTTAGCCCAAACACCGGCCGGAAGATCTCGCACTGTCATGAGGAGATAGGGCCCCTCCCCTCTCCAAACTTGCTCAGTTATGTAATACCAAGGAAGTGACGTGGACACCCCAAGGCTATAAAAAGGGGCGCCCACAGGAAATAAACGCATTTCACCGTTCATCATATTGATGTGAGGAGTGGTTTGTCCAGCCAGGTTGTACGTTCGCTGTGGTCTCCGTCTAAACCAGGTCGTCACTGCCAGCCCAGCTGGTAACAGTTTGCTATGAGAAGCATGGATTGAGTGAACCAAGAATTAACAGGATTATTTTCTGTTGCAAGTCCAGTGTCAGGAGATTAAATGAGATGTGATTAGATGACTGCAAGTATCTTTAAGGCCCCAGTATTTCCATTATTGAAATAGTTGATAAAATTAAAAAAAAATTATTTTGATTCAGTGGTTGCATTCTTTTTGCTTTCATTTGATAAATGCCATGGTTTTTTCTAAATATTATGACGTAGAGTTACATGTAATTGGGGCTTTGCCCACATGAACACTAAAAAGGCATAGGATGCTCTGTACCTCTGGATACAAATACAGCCAGGAGGATTTTGTACATCTTGCACAAAATGTACAAGTTGATCCCTTTAGTAAGATTTTTCACTGTGTTCTTCAGGCATGGTTGTATTTTTTATAAGCATTAACACTCTTGAGCTAAACATTATTGGTTTTCATTTAATTTGGTAGGTACTACTTCAGAAGTTTTCCTGGCAACTTAAAGTAATGATCCCAGTGAATATTGAAAGAAAAGTTTTAAAAAAATGCAAACCCCAAATCTGTAATGTAAAATCCTAACTGGATATTTATCATACTGCTCAGCTCTGATCACTGGAGACAGAAAAGTTTAGTTAAGACACTGTTGTTTTCTACTGTTTCTTCCACTTTTGTACAAAAATAGATTGTTACATGGAGGGACTGTATCACTTGTGTCCAGCATTTCACTTGTGGAGAAAAATCTGGGCAGAGAGTGTGTACAAGGTAATTACTTAGGAAGCTCCTTTGAATGCAGTATTTTGGAATAATGGAGGCTTCAGGGGTTAAACACCATAATGGTGGGGTTTGCCGCCTTCTTATAACCCTTGTTTGCAGTGGTGCACCTGGGTACCCTCAAAACATATCATTTATGTTTGACTGGTAGTAGCATTCTAGATTAAATGAAAGAGGCTGAATCAGTTAAACTTTGACCTGGTATAACTGTTTTTTTAGTAGAAAACAATGGATAATAATGATGACGCTAAAACATTCTTGGGAAATGCTTTGCATTCTGTAATATATGTAATACATTACATACTGTAATATATAGTGTAAAATAATTTGTGCTTGAGAATTAAAGATTCCAGGAATTGTGAAACCGCAGTCAGCGACAGGGGAAGAAATCGATTTGCAACAGAAAAGAGGGTGGAATTGAGCACAGATGGGCTGCTTCTGGTGATGGGTCTGACTACGCCCTTGTGATAAACACCCAATATGCATCTCCGATAAGATAATATGTGTCATCAACAACGTGTACTCCCAAACCCGATTCCCGTAAAGAGAATCAAGTATTCATCTCTTCCCGGAAAACTTTTTGTCAGACTGCCAGCAAGAAAAGAAGCTACATGAATATGCTAGAAGAACAAGGGCAACAAAAGAATGAGGAAACCCCTGTTCAGTCAGAAAACTGTATAAAAACGGACCCTGCAAAGTCAGAAATGGTGAACAGAGGAGGATTTGGAGCAGTAGCATCCCAATCTAAGTTCACCCAGTGTCGACCCCAGGCTCAGCACTGTTCTTGATTGTGGCTTTCTGAAACTGATTTTGATATTGTTATTAATGAATCAGCCAAATTAAAAAAAAAAAAAATTATTTCTCACGTGACAGCAAATAGGAAAAAAATCAAACAAAAATTACAGCCACGGAAAGGGGTCAGTTCGATCCCGGGTATCGACACTGGGTGAACGTGAGACAGGCCTCTATCGCACCTGCCTCCCCTCCGTTCACGAAGTCCACCATGAAAAGTCCAGTTTTATACTCTTTAGTTTTCCTGAAGCTGTTTTTTCCTTTGTCCAATAGTCCATGTATTAGTATTCATCTGTCTTCTGTTGGGATTCTGATTCTGGTGAATAGGTTTCCGGGGACATGCTGATGAATGGATGAGATTTCCAAGAAGCCATCACTGATCTCATCAAGCTTATCTCATAGGCGTTCTTTGGTCATTAGGACCTCTGGATGGCTCATCCCCAAGGATGCCATGATTCCTTTGTATTTGGTGATTTCTTTTTCTGTCTGCTTTATCTTTCTTTGGGTGTATCCGGCCTTCCCGGAATTCCCTTTTGTTGCATTTCTCCAGCCTCTCAGGGATGTCCTTTTACATTTTTTTATTCCTTAATACATTTTATTTCCAGCACGAATTAATGCACAGGAATTTCTCATAATTTCTCATAACAACATTGCAATAAAATCCACTTTAATTTTCAATTTGGCTATGTTATTTATAACAGTAACAGAAGAACACTCTTGCTGAGTGGTGTTCAGCCAAGAAAACACTATCAAACTGGCATCTTGGAGACAAAAAGCAGTTACAAATGAAGAGTACAAATAGTTGGATGATGGTGGTGACGCAGTATTTAATTAACTGGTAAGTTTTTCCTTTTGTTGGAAGAGATCTGTATATTTGTATTGTATTACTAGCCATTTAAAATCTGTTGTCTAAAGATAGTGCTGTAGAGTCTCTCAGGATATTAACGTATTTTAAAGATTACTTTATTAGGATGAACTGCTCTAGCTGAAGTGTGTCCTTCAGTTATGGTGGTTGTACACAACTTTACCTCAGATCAAATGGCTTGACTGCCATGGCGTGAGTACTTGCATATGACACAATCAATGCACTAACTGATACCTGACTGTGGGACTTCCGATTGCTGCTGGGAAAACTAACCATTCAGATTCTTTGTGCGTAATGTATGAGAATAAAGACAATTCTTGCAAGAGATTAATCTTTCAATCTTGTTTTTTATCTTCAGTCTGAAAAAGATGGGAATTGCCTTGAACCGTGGATAGTAAAAGAAATGGATTCCTGTCTTTCTGACATCTGGTTGCATAAAGATACCGATTCCTTTGTGCAGGTGTTCCATTTTATTTTAATGGAAAATGTCAGTAGTAAGTTTCTTGTGTTATTACATCAGAAAAAGGCAACCTCAAATTTCTATGGATATTTTTATCTTCAGGTTCAAATGTTGTTACCTTTGCATTCTGATGTCTACTGAAAAAACGGATAGGGCTAGCAGAATTAATGAGTTGTTTAGTTAGTTGCTGTTTTGAGGTATTTACAGAATACCTATGTGTTCCTAAAACAGTGTGGAATTCACATGAACTGACTGCAGAGATAAAGTCAAGAAACAAATTATCTTTGGGCTGGAATTTGAAAGCAGTAGTTGTACTATATTTATATGAAGAAATAACATTTCTATTTGGTTTACTGATTTTTTTTTATTTATTTTTTTTTACTTCTCAGTTGATTATAGGCACAGTGAAACCAGTGCGACTGCTCTGATGATTTCTTCAGGGAGAGGCTTTTTGAATCAAGTAGAGCAGCTCATCAGTATGGGAGCAAGTATCCACTGCAAATCATCCAATGGCTGGTAAAAACAGAGAAACCACAAGATAGATTTATTTGTCGATAAATCTATTTCTATCTCTCTTAGGAGAGAGAAAGAAAATTCTGAAACACCTAAATTAATTTGCTAACTTGTCACACTGCTGTAAGAACTATAGATTTTGACAGCCTAAACAGTTTCTACCTCCTGTTAACCACATTGTTTTCTGTAAATTCTAAATTGAATTAATAATTATGGCTATGAACTTGGTTACAGTAAGTCTCATTTAAGACACTGTTTAGTAGAAAAAATGTAATCTACTGAATTGGACCAAAATGTTCGACAATTTTATTTTCATGGAGTTACCTATATTGGAAGATCTTTGTGTTATGTTTCTAAATATGCTGTAGCATGTAAAAATATTTGTGAATCTGTAAAAAACTCAGGTTTTGTGGTCACAAAGTATATCTTCATATAAACAGGGAAGTACAGTAAATAATTGCATTATGGAAGGATAAGAGTTAGGATTCCAAGGATCTGATATTTGCTACTAACGCTTGAAACACTCAGGAAGGAATGCAGTTTAAAGATAAAACAGTGAACTGCATTGTGAGGAGGACAGCTTCTGAAAGACTGAATTAGCCCAAAGTCTTCCCACATTTTGATGAAAAACACCTGGGGTATGACTTTTGGGGATGACTTAAAGGGTACGGCAAACAGGCAGGTCTGATCTCTGTGCATTGCTGAGCGCTTTTTTCCTTCTCATTTCCTTGCGCATGTTAGCAGGTACTCCTGTGTAAAACTGACATTCTTTTCTGGTAAAGTTATCTAAACATCAGATACCTGTTAACACCTATTCAAGCACTTTCAAATGGGAAGTTGCAGATCCAGCAATAACAGTACTGATAACAATACCGAAATGGATACAAAAGTCTGGTGTCAATTGTCTCCTCCCTGATGTGCTATTCATGTTCATCTTTTGAAGTGAAAATTCTACTAAAAATACTTATGCAACTCTTTCAGGATGGCTGTGGACTGGGCTAGACGCTTTGGACAGACAGAGGTTGTTGATCTGTTGGAATCGTAC
>VZDJ01000090.1:12065162-12075315 GCA_008694505.1 Cyanoderma ruficeps | reverse complement strand
CAGTGCAAGAGTTGCTGCTCTCCTTGCTTGGGTAAGTTCCTTCTCCTCTGCTGGAGCTCACTGCACAGGTGGGACGTGCTGTTGCCAGTACTGGCAGCTTCCAGACAAAATGCTGGGGCTTGTCACAGGAGGGTTTGTGGCTGGGGCAGGCTGTAGGTAGCCCAGTTCCTACTGTTCCTGGGCAGGTGGGTGTTTGCAGGAGAAGCCTTGCTCACCCTTCCTGTTGAGTAACCAGAAATGCTGGAATTGCTTGGTCTGGTTATGGAAACTGCCTGGGAGATGGAGCTGAGCCTGAAGCAGGCGGCAGGTGTACTGTGAAGGGGTTGTTGGATCTGTCTCAGAAATCACTGCTGTGTCCAAGCAAAAACTCATAGGGTGGTTTGGCTTAGAAGGGACTTTGAAGCTTATTGAACTGGAATTCCCACCCTTGGGCAGGGAGACCTCCCATTAGACCAGGTTACTCCAAACCATGTCCAGCCTAGCCTTGAACACTTCCAGGGATAGGGCAGCGACAGCTTTTCTGGACAATGCTGACAGGGAAGAATCTCTTCCCAGTATGCTGTCGAACCCTGCCCTCTGTCAGTGAGAGGCCATTCCCTCTTGTTGTGTCACTTCAGGCTTTTTTCCAAAATCCCTCTCCAGCTCTTTTGGAGCCCCTTTAGGCACTGGCAGGGGCTCTAAGGTGTCCCTGGAGCCTTCTTTTCTCCAGGCTGAACACCCCCATGTCTCTCATCTTTTCCAGAGAAGAGGGGCTCCATCAGCATGATAAATGGGACTTGTGCCAGATTCCCAGATGTGGGGATCATGTTCATCTGTTCTCTTGGAAGGGGTGGTTTGAAGGGGTAGATTTACTTTCACAGCCGGACCAGTCTTGCTGTCCCCTGCCAGGACTGAAGATGGTGGGTGGCACAGCGCAGTGTTGTCTTGGTTTCTGCCTTCTGACTGTCCCACCCCATTTCTAGGTGAACAGCACAAAGGTTTGTCCTGATCCCCTCAATGATCTGTCTCAGCTCCAGGACTGTAGTGTCTTCATCAGAATTATCAACAAAATGTGAGTATGGGGAGCTGTGTGCACATTTGAAACCAGGCAGCTGAGTCGGGGCTGCCTCCTGGAGCCATGGCCTCGGCCCCCAGGAGCTAAGGGGCTCTCTCCTTGGGCAGGGTGGGAGTGGGGGTCTGGGGGTGTTTATTCCTCTTCTGGCATATGAGATCTCCATCTCCTCTGTGCCACTGCACAGCTGGGGTCTGTGTGCAGAGCTGTTGGGTCCCACAGAGCTGCCCAGGGAATGTTTTGGTCAGAGTTCCTGTCATTTGAGACTTGTTATCACATCTGGGTTTGCTCCTGGCATTGAAGAAAAGACCTGAGTGCTGCTGCCAGTGGCACAGAGGTTCCTGCAGCTGAACAAATTATTAATTTCTGTTGATGCTGCTCTGGTGAGGGAGCAGCCCAGCAAGGTTTCCTGAGTGGCAGCCTTGGGATCCTGAGGAAGCCTTGTATCTGGAAAGCAGTGTGAAGAACGACAGTTTCTGTCTCCCAAAGTGCTTCTGTTGCCTGGGGATGTCAGGCTGCTGCTGCTGCGTGTAGTGTGGTCAGGGTGGAGCCTGTGTGCTCTGTCCTGGAATCTGAGGTGGCTGGGCAGGGGTGGGAGGAATGCCACCTTCAGGAATTGTGTTTGTTACCTGGGAGCAAGGGGCAACTAAAATCTACAGACCCTAATGGGCATCAGAGGTGGGATGAAGCCTGGTGGTTAAGGGGCTGGCAAAACAAATGGAGGAGAGGGTGTGAGGCTGCCATGCATTGCTTTCAAACCCTTCCGGTGGGAGGCTTGCTGGGAGCCTGTCTGCTGTGATTACCTCCTGTGCAGGGTAAGGACAGGCTGCCTGGAGCAGGGATCTGCCTGCAGTGGGTGGGGAGGAAGGAGCTGCCTGCACCACAGATATATTTAGTCAGATGTGGTTAATCTCCTGGGCCTGTGCTCCAGCTCGGATTAGTCGGGATCCCGGTGGCGTGTGCTCTCTAAAGAGGCCTGGCCATTGCTTGATAAAGTGGGATGGCAGCAGGGCAGCTGCCTCAGCAGCCGGCTGATCTGAGGAGCTCCCGGTGCCACGGGGGGGGGAAGTCAGTGAGGAGGGGCTAATCCTGGTGGCAGCCCCTGTCCCAGGCCGGGTTCCTGTTTTTGGCATCTTGGGAGTGAGAGATAGTACTGAAGCAGTGCTGGTCAGGCATGGTTGGTGGGGGTTTTGGGCATGCCCTTTCTGGGCTGAGGATGGGTTCGATGACCCTTGTGGGTCCCTTCCAACTCAGGATGTTCCATGAACTGGTGGCTGCTCAGGAAGAGTGTAGTTGCAAATAAGTGCAGGAGGAAGCTTCAGCCTCCCCAAAATCCATCAAGAAAAGCCCAAGGCTGTGTGCATGGACTGGCTCCTGTGGTGCTTCCCAGCCGGTGGAGCCACCACAAGCTCCCTGTGCTGTGCTGCATGCCGGGGCTGACAGGCAGAGGAGGAAGCAATGCCAGGGAGGTGTTGACTGCCCAGCTCCAGCTGCTCTCCCAGCAGGGAGATTCCGGGGAATTCTGCTCCTGTGCATGGCGCGGTTGGCCCTGGCTCTGCTGGCCCTGGTGTGGGGGCGGAAGGCAGAGCAGTGCCGCAGAGCCAGGCCCTGGCTCAGCCAACACTGCTGCACAAAACTCAGCCTTGGTCTAATCTGTCCAGAAAGCGTTAACGCAAACCCTGCACTCTTCCAGCCACGGGAGCAAGGAGGGGGAGTCTGTGCTGGAGCAGCCGCTGCCAGAGAGGATCACCTTCATCTGTGGTTTCCTGCAGAGTAAGACCCTCCGCTGGTGCTGGGGAAAGCGACTGCCCCTACTCGGTGCCCCTGACCTCTGGTCTCCTGTCTGCAGCTTCCCCTNGTAGGTTTGTGAGGTGCCAGCAGCTTTCCCACAGCAGTCTATGGAAGGGAAAGCTTCCTGATGGGAAACTTGCAGGTGGAAATCCTTGCCAGAGTCTGGGTTCAGAGCAAAGGAAGTCCAGGGTTTGAAGGGCAGGGTAGCAGTGACTGCTAGTGGTGATGCTGCCTTGGAGCAGTTTTCCTAGTTGTGTACCTAGACTCAAGTTCTTCGAATCACAGTGGAAAACCTTTACCCAAGCAGAAATCCTGGGAGGGGAAATGGGAAGTATCTTCACACTCTTGCTCAGCCTTTTTTGGAGGGAAGACATCATATCCCACCTTGTATCCCACCCTCCAGAGATGGAACTCTCTGTTTGGGCTAATGTTGGAAGGGAGATGCCATGTGGGGAGGCTGGGATTTCGGGTGGGGTTCCAGGGAGGGGAATAAAAGTTGGTCAGGTTTAATGGCCAAGGTCGATCTCAGCTCTGGAGCCCATCCTGCCCCATGTCCCTTCTCCATGAGGATACATTACAGTGCATTCCTGGCCATGAGTGTCACCTCAGGGGAGGCAGCATGCCCAGTGGCTCCTGTGTGACGGGGAATTCTACTTCATGTTGCAGAGCACTGCAGGCACAAATTGGCTGCAGAAAACCTGGTCTCTGCACAGAAACTCCAGGATGGAGAGGAGCTGGCACTGGCCAAGGTAATGGCGTGGCACGTTTTAGTCCCAGACAGCACCAATGTGCTTGTGACTGACCTGAGTTTAGTGATGGTTTTCCTGGCTTGCTGCAGGTGGCCGTACTGCTCCTGTACCACACCTCCATGAGTTCCAAGAATCCTGGGGACTGGAATGAATTTGACTACAAGACTCAGGTAATCCCTTTGGGGTTCCTCCTCTGGATCTGGGGTGCAGGGGGAAGCAGCAGTGCCTTTGGGGGAAGGTGCTCTGAGACTTGCCCTCCTGGGTCCCATTGAAAGGCAGTGTGGAGTGGGCACTGTGGTGCTCTTTGGGGGTTTTGGGCTATCAAAAGCTTGTGGCAGCAAGTGTGGGCAGCAGCACAGGGAGACAGGGAACTGCCCACTGCCCCACACCCGCTGTGGTGCTGCCTGTAACCTGCAGCAGAGCCACTAACTCTGCAGCTCCTCCAACACAGGTTGAATTGGCATCCATCCTCAAATTTGTGCTGGATAACGAGGAGTGCCTGAATGAGAATCTGGAGCCATTTCTGCAGAGGAAAGGTACGTGCCAGGCCCTGACTTTTCCTCCCGTGTGTGCTGCTATAGCTGCCCAGCCATAAAGGCAGCTGCACCACCCAGATGCCCTCGGTTACAAAACAGTGCCCTGTAAACTCCAAGTGTAGGGCTGCCTTAGAGCTGCTGGCTTTTCCTACTCAGCAGTACCACAGCTTTTCCCTGGAGGAGTGGAGCAGGTGGGATGCTGGTAGTCTTGTGGGAGCAGAGTTGCTGGGGAAGGACTGTGGTGCAGGAAGGATGGGGATGTAGAGTGGGTTTATGGCTTCCCTAATTGGACTGTTTCATCCCTACTGAAATTTGTGGTTCCTGTGCCCCTGAGATTTCAGCTGCTCAGCCTCTCAGATATTAAAGATCACATCCTTCTTTGCCCTTTTTGTTTCTAGCAGAGCCATCCTTGTCCAGTATGTCCAGCAGCAGCTTTGATGAGCATTCCACACTGTTCTCTCTCCCGCACAAGCAAGACGTGCGTTTCCTGGAGCTGCAGAGGATCGCCTCCTTCCCCAGCACCAGGTACGTGCTCTGGCAGCCAGGGGAAATGAGGAAAGGGGGGAGTGGATAGGGCGGCTTTCGGGACCTGCAGATGTAGCTGGGCTTCATGCTGTCTCCCTGGAATGCCCTGTTCTTCCTTGGTGCTGTCCTGCTGCACATTCTTTGGGCATGATGTGGGGATGGATGGTGGGGTTGAGCTTGGGCTCTAGCTCCTTTTAGAATCATGGATTCATTCAGGTTGGAAAAGCCCTGTGAGACCATTAAGTCCAACTGTGGCCCCGGCACCACCAAGGCCACCACTAAATCATGTCTCCATGTGTCACATTTGCATGTTTTTTTTAAATCCCTTAAACCATTGGAGCTCCACCAGTGCAATGGGTAGCCTATGCCATGGCTGGACAACCCTTTCAGAAAAGGAGTTTTCCCAATATCCAGCCTTAACGTCCCCTGGCACAACCTGACACCATTTCCTCTTGTCCTATCCCTTGTTAGCTGGGAAAAGAGACCAGCACTCAACTGGCCCTATCCTCCTTTCGGGGAGTGATAGAGATTCAGAAGGTGCTCCTGAGCCTCCTTTTGTCCAGTCTGAGTGCCCCCCCTCCCCCGCTGCTCCTCATCAGACTCATGCTCCAGACCCTTCCCCATGCAACAGACCTCTATTGCCCTTCTCTGGACACACTCCAGCACCTCCATGACTTTCTTGTGAGGGATCCAGGATGAAACCCAGGATTGGAGGTGCTTCACCATGCCCAGCACAGGGGATTGGTCACTGCTTCCACCCTGTGGGGTCACACAAGTGGGGATGCCCTTGGCCACCTGGGCATGCTGGTGGTGGATTTTGCCCAACACTTAGAGGTTGGTGTTAGTACAGGCAAGAGGAGGAGCATGGCCTTTATGCTCAAGTGATGTGGCATCAAAGTTATTCCTGTGAACCTGATGCCAAAATGAGTTTTACTTTTTTATTTTCTTCATATATATTCGTAGCTCTCTAGACTGTTACTGTATAGTTATATAGTTCATGTCTGTCTCCAGTATTTTTCCTACCCTGATAGATAGAAAGACAAAACACATTCCAAAGACCCTATTCTAATCTTGGTTCTTTTGGGAACCAAGGACGTGCCACTCTCCCAAGACACTTTACCATAAGGAACTAGCAAAAGAGGGGCTTCAGAAGAGGATTGAACCAGCAGGGGGAGGAACTGATGCCTTTAAAACCTAGGAACTACAGACATAGAAAACTACATACATAGAAAACAAATTTAATGTAGGAAGCAGTATAAAAGCCGGTCTTCAATTGGAGGCCTCTGAGGGCATTTTTCCATATTTGCCCCTTGGAGGCCTCCAATTAAAGACCAGCTTTTATATTACCTCTTTTATTGAAATTGTCTCGTATATGTGTTGTTTTGTTCCTAAATTTTTAAGGCAGCAGCTCCTTGGGGAGCCAGGCAGGAGAACCTGCCCCAGAGATGGGGGTAGCAGAGTGGGTCTGGCTGCATGGGGCCTGCGCTGGCACCGGATAATCCAGCTCTGTGTGTGTCTCCCTGCAGCCTGCCCAGCACTCCATCTTCGCCCATGGGGAACATCATGCAGACCCCCCAGTTTCAGCTGCGGCGGCTGAAGGAGCAGCTGGCTTTTGAGAGAGAGAACCGGGAGGAGCTGGAGGTGGAGGTGGCAGAGAGTCAGAAGCTCGTCATGGAGAAGGGTCAGTCGCTAGCGGGATGTCCTGGGGTGCGGGGAGGGGTCTGTGGGGCAGAGATCTCCCCTTGTTTCTCTGACTTCTCTGTTGTGACCCCACCACAACTCTGCTCATGCGTGGTCCATCCTGCCAGGCCGCAAGTGAGACTCCAGCTTCCTTCTTCCATCTTGAGTTCCCTTATACATCCTGGGCAACAAAAGCCATGACTGAAGCAACACCTATGCTGAGCAGCAGCACTGGTAGCCTGGCTCTTTGATCTCCTGCTGCAGAGGGTTTCTGTGCAGAAATGCTGTTGCGGGGGCTTCAGGTGACATGAAAAGTTGGTAACAGGCCCTTTCTTGCCCCCTTCCCCCAGATGCTCAGATCACCACAATGCAGCAGCGGATGGATCGTCTGGCAAAGCTCAATGAGAAGCAAGCTGAAGACCAGCTGGAGCCCAGAGAAATGGAGGAGCTGAGGGAGAAGAACGAGAGGTAATCCTCCAGGAACACACACTCCTTCCTCCTAGGTGGAACCTTGTCACTCCCACATCCCCAGACCCTATGTTGTCTGTCTCTTCCCTAGCAGTGCATGAAACAGGAGAAAGCAAACCTTCTTCTTGTTCCTCTGCTGTTGTGCCCTGGGGAAGAGACAGCAGGCACAGAATCAAGAAAGGGTCTGGGTTAAAGCTCATTCAGCTGGAACACCCTGCCATGGGCAGGAGCACCTTCTCCTAGACCAGGTTGCTCCTAGCCCCATCCAGCCTGGCCTTGAACACTTTCAGGGATGGGGCAGCCAGAGCTTCTCTAGACAACTTGTGCCAGGGACTCACCACCCTCTCATGGAAGAATTTCTGTCCAATACCTGATCTAACCCTGTCCTCTGTCAGTGGGAGGCCATTCCCTCTTGTCCTGTCACTCCAGACTCTTGTCCAAAGTCTCTCCCCAGCTGCCTTGGAACCCCTTTAGGTGCTGGAAGGTGCTCTGAGGTCTCCCTGGAGCCCTCTCTACTCCAGGCTGAACACCCCCAGGTTTCTCCCAGCCTGTCTTCAGAGCAGAGTGGCTCCAGCCGGCCTTGGAGCATCTTCTCTGGGCTTGCTCCAGCAGCTCCACGTCCTTGTGATACTGGGGTCCCCAGAGCTGGAGGCAGCTCTGCAGGTGAGGTCCCACCAGAGAGGAGCAGAATCCCCTCCTCCCTTGCTGCCCATGCTGTGGGATCAGCCCAGGACATGGCTGTGCCACCATCACGCTGCCTATGCCCTCAGGGCAGTTATGGCCTGCAGCCCATTTTTATTGCAGTGGGCATGAATCCAGTCCCAAACCATGCAGCCTGTTCTAACAGCCCACTCTTAACCTTGCATAGGAGCAGCTATTCTTGTTATGTGAAAAAGGTGTACTGTTCATGTGGGTCTCACCTGGCCTGGAAAAGGGGAAGCTTTCAGGGTGATCCTGGAACTCCTGACTCCAGCCCCTTTCCCAGGCCTTTTCTTTGATCTCATGTACTGGGCTTTGTCACACACCTGAAATCACCTGTCACACTGTGTCCTGGTCTTTGCTCTGTCCCTGTGCCCTTCCTTGTTTACTCAGGAAGGCTGCCCAACCTCCACTGGAAATGCCATGTCTTTTTTGTCCTTTCCTCACTTACTTCCCTTTGCAGAGGAGTGGTTGAGTCCCACAGCTGCCTCTGCTCTGTTTGGAGCAGGTGGGCTTCTGCAAAGCGCAAATATTGTTTATCTCTACTCTGCTTTGCCACCTGTTGGGACCCAATTTAGAGTTGGCTTGATGGTAGAGTCACAGCAAGGCATGGAGATCCCTTGGAATCTTTAGTTTCCCTGGCAATATCCAGCAGCACCAATCCCTGGTGATATCCTTGCCAGCTGCCAGCATGCACCCCCTCCTTCACCCCCTCCTTTCCCACAGCCTGGTGGGGCGCCTGCACGAGGCTTTCAAGCAGTGCCAGGACCTGAAGACTGAAAAAGCCCAGATGGACCGAAAAATCAACCAGCTCTCTGAGGAGAATGGGGATCTTTCCTTCAAGGTATGGGGTGCGGTGTCCTCTCCATGTCCCCATAGACTGGTTGGTTGTGATGGAACCCAGGGGGGGGAGGATTTGATGGCAGTGCCAGATGCTGGGATGTTTATGGTTCCACTAATGTGATCTTTGACCCAGCGACCAAGCCTGCTTTGGGCTCTGGATCCTGATCCAAATAGAAACTGGTGGGGGAATGGGGACTGTGTGGAGCTGCCTGCATGTGGTAAGCACCCAGAACCCAGGATGCCCATGTGTGCTACAGCTCTTGGGAATGGGGAGTAGGCAGAGCCCTGGGCAGCAAAGGCACATTCTGACTCTCTTCTGGACTGGATGGATTTTCACTTGGCAGCTGCGGGAGATTGCCAGCAATATGGTCCAGCTGCAGCGAGCCCTGAATGAGCTCTCGGAGGAGCACAACAGTGCCATGGCACAGTCGCAGGAAAAGCAGCGACAGCTGGAGAAGGAGCTGCATGCTGCCCTGCAGGATAAGGTGAGGGGGCCTGGGGAGTGGTGGGTGCCCACTTGTAGCCCCCCCATAGCCCCCTGCCTGGGGACATGCCAACTGCAAACAGGGTGCAGCAACCGGAGCCTCCTGCCCATTTGTACCAGCACATGGGGCGAAGCTGTGGAACTGTCAGCTCCTGTGGGAAGCCTCTCCCTGTTCCTAGGAAGGCTTCCCCATGGTGGGACAGGCTGCTGTCCTTGCAGTGGAGAGAGACAAAGCTGCTGGAAGAGCATGGTGTCAGTACTGACTGGGTTACTGTGGCTCTCCTTGGTTGGTTGGCTTTTCTGTCTTGCATCATGCTCAGTCCCATTTCTGTCCCCAGAAATGCTCAGAAGAGAAAATCGAGATTCTACAGGGAAAGATTTCTATGCTGGAGGACCAGCTGGCTAAGCTGGAGGAGTGCAGCACCCAGGAGAAGGGAGAAGTCATGGGAGACATTTTGAAGGTACACTGGGGCTCCTGCAGCAAGGGCTTGGATGGTAAACTAGTGCAGTTGGAGAGAGCAGCAGGTGGCAGGAGATGCATGGCAAAGGCATGTGGGGCAGAGCCTGCTGCTCTCTGCTGCTGGATAGGGGTTGTGGGGCTCAGCACTCTGGGAGAGCCCCTTTTGGCCTGAATTTGCAGATACTGCTCCCAGGGAGCTGGTGGCTTCCCCAGCCTCCCCACAACATGAATTGGTTATGAAGGGAACATCTTCTGCATGGTGAGAAGAAGGTGTTTGGTCCAAGGGAGCAGAGTGGCACAAGGCAGAGGGGAAAGCAAGGTTCACTGGGGGTGTGATAGGGGGCTAGGGAGGCACTGGGCAGTTCCCAGTGGGATGCAGCATGTGGGGCTCTGGTGAGCATGTTGGCTACAGCTTGAGGAGCACCTGGGGGTGCACGTTTTGTGCTGTAGTAGTCTGATCTTGGCTGGGCATCAGGTACCCACCAAGCCCCACTATCACTCCCCTTCCCAGCAGGATAGGGGAGAGAAAAGCAAGATGGAAAAGTGCTAGTAGGTTGAGATAAGGCAATTTACTAAAGCAAAAAAGGAAAAGTGAAAGTTTGTGTGCATAAGCAAAGAGAAAATGTAATCTCAATTTGCCATCAGCAAGTGATGTTTAGACACTTCCTGGGAAGCAGGGCTTCAGGACGTGGAGTGGTTGCTCCAGAAGGCAAACACTAAAACAGTGAATGCCCCCGGTTCCTCTTACAACCCTTAGCAACCCTTCCACATCATATGGTGTGGAATATCCCTTTGGTTAATTTGGGTCACTTGGCCTCATTGTGTCTGCTCCCAGGATCTTGCCCACTCCCAGACCCTTGCTGGGGT
>VZDJ01000090.1:12016854-12064208 GCA_008694505.1 Cyanoderma ruficeps | reverse complement strand
CTGTCTTATCAACCACTTGACCCAGAGGAAGAGCTGCAGCAGGAGGCAAAGGTCTGCCAGGACAAGTGCCTACAGAAGGAGCAGCTCCTGGCTGCCCTGCAGCAGGAGCTGGACAGCGCTCGGGCTGAGCGCGCCTCCCTGGAAAGCCAGCACCGGCAGGACCTGGAGCAGAGAGCAAAAGCCGCGTCCACGCTGCAAGCCGAGCTAGCACAGGCCAAGCTGGAGGCGGCCGAGGTGCCGTCCCTGCGGGAGCGGTTGGCAGAACAGGACCGGGCCATCCAGCGGCTGCAGGCTGAGGCAGCAGAGGCGGGGACACAGCTGGCAGGGCTGCAGCAGGCCAATGCTCGGCTGGCCAAGGAGAACCAGGGGCTCAGCAAGAGCCGCAGCCAAGGGCAGCAGCAGCTTGAGGCGGAACTGGGCCAGGCCAGGGAGCGGCACGTGCAGGAGCTGGAGCAGCTGCGGGCAGCATCTGAGAAGCTGGTGGCCAGCAGCAGGCAGGAGGCTGAGCAGGCAGCACAGAAACTGGAGGACCTGAGTAAGGAGTATGAGAGCAGCAAAGCGGCAGCCCTGGAAGAGAGGAAGAAACTCCTGGAAGCGAAGCAGAGACTGACAACTCAGGTAGGGGTTCCATTCCCAGCAGGAGGGCTGTGGGTGGGAGAGCCCTTCTGGAAAAGGGGTGTGTTTAACCTTCTGCACACCTCTGAATCCATGTCCTGCTCAGCACAGGGACTGGGGGCATGGGATGCATTCCTGGGTGTGAAAGGGGCTGTCACGTTGAGGTACTGGAGTATTTCCAGAGAAGGGCAGCAAAGCTGGGGAATGATCTGGAGCATCAGTCTGATGAGCAGCAGCTGAGGGAGTTGTGGGGGACTAAGCCTGGAGAAAAGAGGCTTGGGGGGGACCTTCTGTCCCCTGAAGAGGTGAAACAGCTTCCTGAAAAGAGGGTGCAGCCAGATGGGGGTGTCCCAGGTAACTTGTTCTCCCAGTTAACAAATGACATGACAATAGGAAATGGTTTCAAGTTGTGCCTGGGGAGGCTTAGGTTGAATATTAGGAAAAAATTCCTTCCCTGAAAGAGTTGTCCAGCCAAGGCACAGTCTGCCCAGGGCAGTGGTAGAGCTCCTATCCCTGGAGGGATTTAACAGATGTGTGGATGTGGCACCTGGGGGCATGGGTTAGTGGTGGTCTTGGCAGTACTGGGGGAATGGTTGGACTCAATCTCAGAGGGCTTTTTCAACTTAAATGTTTCCATGATTCTATGAAAAACAGCCTATGTACCAGCTGTGTACTCATCTCCACCTTTTGTGCTTGCAGGTGGAGCAGCTGGAGATAATCCAGAAGGACCAAACTAAGCAGGTAACACATACCAAGTGCTGGCTGCTCAGTGACAGTGCACAGCCCTCCTTGTTTGCCACTTCACTCTGGAGCCACCCTCTTCCCTTGTGAATTGTTCCCAGTATGGACCCAGCCATGGGGCACTTGGCTCCAGTTCTCTGGGCACCTTCACCTCCAGGGGGTAGCAGTTGAGGTCCCATTCTGTCATCTGTCCCCTCACATTGGTGCCTGCAATTTGGCACGGCTTTTCGCATGCCCCATGGCAGCACATGCAGCAAGTGGCTGCCAGCAGCATCCAGAGCTCCTCAGTGTAGGACTGTCAGTGCTGTGATGGTTTCCTCTCCCATCTTTAACCAAGGCCCAGCTCTTGGCACAACTGGTTGGAGCGGCTGCACTCAGACAGCATGGTCCAGATGTGGCTAAGAGCAGCATTGATCTCCGATATGTTAGGAGTTAGCACTTGGGAAACAATGCAGGAAAAGCCCCATTTCCCTGTCCAGTCGAGTCAGAGCTGCCCAGGACTCTACAGAGGCCTTGTGGCTGTGACAGGGGGCTGGGGGCTCTTCAAGCATCCCCTGGAGCAGGGAGAGCCTGGCCAGGCCAGAACTTGCAGCAGCCATTTACCTGTGTCAGGAGTGCTGGATGACTTGTGGGACTCCAGGTTGCAAGCCCTGGGGCACTGGGAGCTTAACACAAGCTTTGTTTCCAGCACATGGCTGCTGCTTATCCTTGGGTAGTTCCAGCCAGCCTTGCTGTAAGACTCGCATGGGGTGACTGTCACTTTGCCATGTCCTGGGATCTTCCTTGGCAGTGGGTGGTGCTGAATGGTTGCCCTGTGGCAGGAAATTTCTTTGTCGTGCCCTAGAGCTGGCTAGAGAGGGGATGTGCTCCTTCACAGGAAGATTGTAGTTTTGTGCCTGAAGCTGGTCTCACCAAGCCATGTTCTTCCAGGTGGAGGAGCTGAATAAAAAGCTGACTCAGCATGAGAAGGCCACCTGGAGCCAGCAGCAGAGAGTTAAGGTAAAGAGGGACCGAAAACCTGGGGGCTGAGCCCTGGAGCTGTTGGTGCTGCCAGGGGGCTCACCTGGGTTGCCTCTAAGCCAGTCTCTTCCCTGCCCACAGGCACTTGAAGGGGAGCTGCAGGCAGCAGTCACCAGCCATCAGGAGAAGATGGCAGAGCTGCAGGGTCAGCTCACCCAGAAGGAGCAGGCAGCTGAGTACTACAAAGGGCAGGTATGCTGGGGGCTGGCATGGCCCTGCTGTCCCTGACACTGTTGGAAACCTTGACAGGATTCCTCTGCTTTACATCCTAGATGGAGAAGGCAAAAAGTCATTATGATGCCAAGAAGCAGCAGAACCAGGAACTATTAGAGAAGCTAAAGGCCATGGACCACCTGCAGAAAGAGAACACAGAGCTTCAGAGCAAATCAGAGAGGCTGGCCAAGGAGCTACAGCAGAGCATCCTGCAGGCCAAGGAGTCTGAGATGAGCTGCAAAAATCTTACAAGCCAGATCCACAGCCTGGAAACTCAGGTGGGCATGGCATATTGGTGCTTCACGCTCCTTGTCCTCGCCTCCCTCACCACCTCACTTGGAATCTGTCCATTCCTCCCTGTTTCCCATTCAGGTGGAGGTTGCCAAACGACAGGTGCGGGAGCTCAGCAAGTTCCAGGTGATGACTGCCGCAGTAAAGGGACAGGAGACTTCCTGCCAGAGTATGGCTGACCAGAGCACTGATAGCCTTGATGAGGCAGAGCTGCTCAACTCTACCAGGTACCAGATCACTCTGCTTCCAGGACCCCAAAAATGCACTGTTCCTGATGGCCTGGTAAGCCTGCTGGTGCTACCCTCATCCCCTGTCTCTGCAGGACGGCTACCAGCTCTCAGTTGGAAGTCTCAGTGGTGCCATCAGACAGTGAAGAGTCACTGCTGTCTCAGCGGCCGCCCCAGAGGAAGTCATCCCTGGAGAGTCTCTACTTTACCCCCATCCTCTGTGAGACGCCGTCGCAGCTGGAGAGCAGCGCCAACTTCCCGGGTGACTTCTCGCTTGACTCGGGGTGCAAGACGCGCTCAGCCCGGCGCCGCACTACCATCAACATCACCATGACAGATGTGAGCAGGGGGCCCTGCTGGGGCATGCAGGGATCAGGAGCAGCACTGCAGAGGGACCCAGCATGCTGGGAACTGGAAAGCTGAACATGAGCTGTCAATGTGCGCTGGCAGCCTAAAGTCCAGCCGTGTCCTCAGCTGATCCCAGCACAGTGGGAAGTGGGGCAAGGTGGGGGTTCTGCACCTCTGCCCCACTCTGGTGAGACCCCACCTGCAGAGCTGCTTCCAGCTCTGGGACCTCCAACATCAGAATGACATGGAGCTGCTGGAGCAAGGGCAGAGAAAGTCACAGAAGTTCTCCAAGGGCTGAAGTCCCTCTGCTCTGGAGACAGGCTGAGAGAGTGGGGGGTGTTCAGTCTGGAAAAGAAGGCCCCAGGGAGATCTTAGAGCTCCTGCCAGTGTCTAAAGAGGCTCCAAAAGACCTGGAGAGGGACTTTGGACAAGGGCCTGGAGAGACAGGAGTGGCTTCCCATTGGCAGAGGGCAGAGTTAGATGGGATATTGGGAAGAAATTCTTCCCTGTGAGGGTGGCAAGGTCCTGGCGCAGGTTGCCCAGAGAAGCTGTGACTACCCCGTGCCTGGAAGTGTTCAAGGCCAGGTTGAATGGGGCTTGGAGCAACCTGATGTAGTGGAAGGTGTCCTTGCCAAGGGAAGCAGGGGGTGGAAGGAGATGGGGTTTAGGCTGAACAGACCTTAAAGCTATCTGTGATCCCCTCTTCTCTGGATTTTCTCTCCCAGAAACATGTGCAGTCTGAGGAAGTGGTCAGCATCAAGAGTATCCCATTGGCTCAGTCCACAAAAACTTCTTCCCCTGCTAAGGCCCGTCTGCGCTCAGGTGCCTCCACCCGTTCCCTCACCAGCTTCCCGTCCCAGGAAACTCTTGCGAAGCTGGAAACCTCCTCCCCAGAGAAGACCTCTGGCAAATCAGGACTGTTGGGCCTCCCGGGGTACCGGCCAGTCACCCGTAGCTCCCTGCGCTTGCAGCGGACCAGCAGCTCCAGCCTCGGTGTGTGTGGGCAGGGTAGGCACTTGGACTGCTGGCTATGGGGTTCTGCCCTGGCTTGGGGGACTCAGGTCTTACCTGGAACCCCCCTCATGCTTCCTTGCTTTGGATTTAGGCCGGAACACCATGAACCTGGGCACATGCCAGGATGAGCCGGAGCAGCTGGATGACTGGAACCGCATTGCAGAGCTGCAGCGGCGGAACCAGGCCCGCCCCCCACACCTGAAGACCAGCTACTCCCTGGAGAGCATGGTATGGGGCAGGAGGGCAAGGTCAGGTAGCCCTTTCTCCAGAACTAGGGTTCGGATGGGGGTCTGGGAGCAGACAGTGCCCCTCGGCAACATCCTCACATCCCCTCCCCAGCCCTCCACCTCCTTGGGAACCATCACGGATGAGGACGTGAAAATGGGGGACCCGGAAGAGACGCTGCGACGTGCCAGCATGCAGCCCTCCCAGATCATCGCCGCAGGCAGCACCCAGGCCAGCACCATCACTACCCGGCAGCAGAGGAAGCGCCTCTCGGAGGAGACCCACCAGGGCCTTGACACCCCCCCGGTGAGCTCAGCCCAGTACCCCATCACAGCACCCTACTGGGAACAACAGATGTTCCAGGTTTTGAGGGAACTGCTGTGGCCCTGTGGGTAACGCCCCCATTTGCCACATGTTCCCACTGATCCTGAATCCCAGTGCTCAGTGTTCCCAACATCCAGTGGTGTCTCTAGTATTTGTGATGCTCTCAGTGCTGGCAAGGAGGCCATTCCAGAGGCGAAGGGCTGAGCCTTCTGCCTTCCCTGGGCACTGCTACCCTCCCTCCCATTCCCTCCCTGCAGCCCCTCAGTTCCCTCATTGCTGCCAGCCCCACGGGAGGGTGACCCCCAGATGAAGAAGGTACTAGCCAGTCCCCTGTTTTCCAGTCCAAGAAGCCCACCAGCTGCTTCCCACGGCCCCAGACCACCCAGGACCGCAGTGAGCAGAGCGGCTCCCAGGTCAGTCAAGAGAGCCAGCAGCCAGCCCCAGCCAAGCAGGTAAGCTTCAGAGGGAAAAAGAGGGAGCAGCAGGGACCCCTCTGTCCTGTCCCACCCTAAGCTAATGGTCCTGCCGCTCCTCTGCAGGCTCAGAGGCGCCAGTCGATGGCATTCAGCATCCTCAACACCCCCAAGGAGCTGGGGAGGCGCCTGCTGCGCCGGGCAGTCGCCCAGAGGAGCACTCCCACACCCTCCTCCAGCAGCGGCACCCGCCGCTCATCCCGCATCGCCACCGCCAAGTCCCCCAAGGGCAAGGTAGGTGCTGCCTGACCCCCGGCAAGCTTCTGAGCTCATGCTCACCCCGGTGCCCCCAAGCCCTGCCTTGGGTTCATACAGGCTGTGGGGAAAAGGGGGGCAGTTCCTGCTGTCCCTGGGGTGCTATGGCAACAGCAGGTCCCAGCATGGGGCCCTGCTCATGTTCCTGGTCCCTTAACTCCTGTCTTCTCTCTGTCGTTTCCAGGCCAGTCGCCAGTCACGCAGGGACAAGCAATCCTGAGGTTTCTCCAGTCCCCATGTTGCTGGCTCTGCCCTGGCCCCCACCTGCACCCCCTCACCTCTCCCTGTCTCTCCAGGGCCCAGAAGCACTGAGGGTGAAGAGGTGGGGCCACCCACATGACTGCCTTGCATATCCCACTGACAACTGTGGGGGTGCCCTGGGCATGGCAAGGCTCCCTTGCCCCTCCTGCACCCACTGTCACCCTAAACCCTTCCGGGACCCAAGGCTAGGGGATGCACAGGGCTAGAAACACACAGGGGTGCAGGGGCTGGCACCAGGCTGTGGCTGGAGGGGTTGAGCTCTCCCCAGGGATATCCTGCAGCCCCAGTTACAGGGACAGAGGTGAAACTTAGCACCCCTAGGGCCACCATCCCTGCTCCCTCTGTGTGGGACTCCCTCAACTGCCCTGTCCTCCTGCTCCTTCCTGGGAAGCTGAGGCAGCATTTTTAAATGTTTCTACTTGTAAATAAAGTGTATTTTTCAACTGCTCTGGAGGTCCTGGCTTCCTTCTTCTACAGTCCACATGCACTGGAGCCCTTATCAGGGCTTGAGCAGAGAAAAAGCATGACCTCCTCCTTGTCCTATCACTGCCCCCATGAACTACACAGGGTGTCCCACGGCAGGATGCTCACCCAGGGACCTGCTGTAGCACCAAACAGTCATAGTGCAGATTTCCATCTTTCTTCTTTTTTCTCCTTTAACTTATTCTTCTCCAGTAGCAACTCCTGCCATTACAGTGCTTCAAACCCCACCAAACCTGGCCATGGGGGTGGAAGTGCCTTCTCCATCCTCACACCAGCCTTGCCACAAATGTCCAAGGGCTGCAGTGTCTCTGCCCCCTGGAGTAGTGCAGCTTCAGCCCCCAGGGGTGGTGACACAGGGTTTGTCCCCTGCTCTGCTGTCCTCCTGCAGGCACTGGGGCGAGGACAGGGCATCACGCTGGTGTCTCCCCGCAGCTGCTGGCATGCTGCTCCACCTCTGCCAGGCCAAAGGGCAGCTGGCAAATGGGGCAGGACACCCAGGCATCAGGGGACAAGAAAGGCCAGGCTGCGGTGGGATCTTCTCCACACTGGGAGGCATGTGCAGGGAGCAGATCCAGCAGGAAGCAGCCTGTGGAACAGGAAGGTGATGTGGTTGTCACACTCTAACTGGTGTTGGGATGACATGGGGTTTAGACTGACACCCTCCCTGATGGTTCTCATGGCAGCCTGGGAATACAGTGTGGTGTCTCCAGTGCCAGGGCACCAGCAGGAGTGATGTGTCCCAGCTACAGAACTGCCACCACTATCCCCATTTTCTGCTCAGTGTCCCCTGGCCACCAGAGGACACCGCTGCCAGGCACTCACCTGAGCAGATGGGGCAGACACCTGTCTCCCCATCATCCCTGGCCTGTCCCCTGTCCTTCCTCCTGACACATCTCTCTTGGGGGCCACCGGCTCGGGCTCTTCCTTTCACCCTGGGTGTCCTTGAGGTGGCAGCTGGAGCCCTGCAGAGAGGTCACATGCTGAAGGCATTCTGTGCCACATTCTGCCAGCCTGAAAGAGTCACCACCTTTTGTTTCCCTGCTTCAAAAGGAACTGTCTTTGCTTACCAAAATGAAGCTACCGCAGGCTCCTGTGTGCTTTGCTTCTCTAGGCTCACATGTTGGTAAAGGTGCTGAGATACTTCCTGTTCATCTACAAAAATAACGTCTTCCAAATCAAACTTGGCTCTCTGGGGATCTGATTAAGTCAAGGCTCTGCCTTGATGTACAGGTGAAAAAAAATCATGTTTAGATTTCACTAGCCTTCACACCTCTTGATGATGAGACACTTCCTCCCCGTATGTTCAGTCTCATTCTAGGCCCCAGATGTCAGTTGTGGTTCTGGGGCTGCTCTGAACAGACCTGGCAGTGCTTTTCAGCTGCCTGACAGGGTGAAAGCTCTACAGGCCCCGACAAACACATCACCCACTGTTGGAAACTCATGTAACCAGAAACCATCCTCAGCCTCCCCAATGTCTTCGGACTCTTCCCTACATGTATTATGGTATGGCCAGAGTACTACAAAGTATCTTCAAGAACAACACTGTTTCACGTGTATGTATTCTCTGTAAGGATGGCCTTGCCCTCTTTCCCGTAATGCTGTACCCAGGTAATGTGAAGCCATTGGAGAAGGTTCATGCTTTTTGTTGTAATACATTTAGGCTCTTCATTGAATAGCTGTTCTTGTTCAGTTTAAGACTAATGAAGTGCAGTCTGGATCAGAGAAACAAAGTGAAGTGAAAAGAAAGAAAAAGAAACATAATGAAGCGAAATAGAGGAAAATTAAGTGGAACATGATGGAATGAAGTATAGTGAACTGAAACTAATATAATGAAATTATATTAGTTGAAAATTAGAGATTTAATTTCCTGTCATGAAATGAAGTTACATTTCATGAAAGGAAATGAAATGAGAAAGAAATGAAATAAAATTAAAAGAAATAAAAGGAAATATAATTGTTTTATAATGCTGTCTTGACTAATTCAGTGTCTGTTTTGATGCTTTTATATGTTACAAACAGAACTCTTCCACAGCTTTCTCTCATTAGGGCTACATCCTTGGATCCAGTGCACTGTACATGCAAGTATAACAGTACTTGCATATATATATGCAAGTATAAATGTTACATGCAAGTATATCTGTTACATGCAATAATAAATGATGCTTAGCCCTTGGATAGGTATTTCTTGTTTTCATGTTTTAAAAACTATTCTTTTCACAAATATTAGCTCAATTCTATAGATATAGAAATCCAAGCAAAGCGAGCCTGTTGAGCATTTCTGAGATTATAGTGCAGTCTGAGGGTGAAGGGGGATGCACCACCAGAGTCTGAACTATTTACTTCATTTTCTGTAACAAATAAGTAGTGCTGTGACTAGAAACCCGTTTTCCCATTTCTCAGACAAATTGCTAAGCCTACACTTGTGTTTGCTGGGTTGAATCTTAAATTTTAGCCACTACCTAGTCTTATTGTGATCTGATAAGATTAGTGACCCAGGTGGTGGCAGGAACCGAATTCTATTAGAGACTCGTATAAATACATATACAAGATGTACTATGCAGAACTAGCACTGAAGTGGAAATCCTGTACTTCAGCTTTCAACCATTAAAATTTCCAGGGTATAATTCCTCTTATCTGTAGCTATGCTGGGTTTAAATGAATACTCAGAATCAGTGGTACTCCTTTTGATGTAGTTGTCAGGCACTTTTACAAGTCCAAGGCACAATTAGCAAGTTTGTTTCTGTCGGAAGGAAATGGTGTCCTTCTGAACAGCAAGGTGAAGCAAGGGTCTTTCCTGTGCTGGGTGCTGCACTTGGGTCACAAGTGACCCAGGCACCATGCAGTGCTCCAGGCTGGGGCAGAGAGGCTGGAAAGCTGCGAGTCAGGAAAGGCCCTGGGGGTGCTGGTCGAGAGCAGCTGCACATGAGCCAGGTGTGCCCAGGTGGGCAAGAAGGTCAAGGGCACCTGGCCTGTTCCAGCAATGGTGTGTCCAGCAGGACCAGAGTTGTCCCTCTGTGCTAGTCACTGCTGAGGCACCTCCAATCCTGGGGTCAGTTTTGGGCCTCTCACTACAAGGACACTGAGGAGCTGGAGTGCATCCAGAGAATGGACAGAGCTGGGGAAGGTTCTGGAGCACCAGGAGCAGCTGAGGGGGCTGGGGGGGTGCTCAGCCTGGAGAAAAGGAGGCTCAGGGGGGACTTTCTCTCTTCACAACTTCTTGACAGGATGGTGGAGCCAGGTGGAGATCAGGCTCTGCTAACAGGGAATAAGGGACAGGACAAAATAAAATGGCCTCAAGTTTCCAATGGCACCGGGATTGGTTTAGTTATTACAAAAAAAAGGGTTGTCAAGCTTTGGAACAGGCCTCTCAGGGAAGTGGCCACTATACCTGGAAGTGTTCAAAACACACATGGATAGAGCACCTGAGGACACTGTTCAATAGTGAACATGGAGGCGGTGCTGGGTTGATGGTTGGACTTGAGGATCTTAAACACCTTTTTCAACCTTAGCAATTCCATGATTCAGGGCATGCTATTACTGCCCTGAAATCTTGTGGGCAATAGTGTGGTGATTGTACTCTTTTTTATTCCATTTTATAAGGAGGATACTACTGTGGAGTAATGCAGAGAATACTCATGCATGAATACTCATCCATGAAGATACCATTAAGGTATCTGCCTTGAGATCAGTCACTGACCTAGCAAAGAAGAAATTTAGAATAACCAAAGTGATGAAACAGAGGCAGTGCTGGGGTTTTAGCATCAGGAACTATGAAACAATACAGCTTGTTCTCTACTTTGTCTTTTCAGTTAGACCTTGATACCCGCTTTAAATCCTTTCTATTTTCACCTACTCAAAACAAAAGGTCAAGGAATTTCTCTTCTGGAAGCCCAGCATTACCTGTTAAAAATATAGACTTCAGTTATCAACAGCCACAACTCCAAAATAATAGCTGTTGAGGTAGAGCCAACTGACCAAGTTACAAACTTAGCATCTGAAAATTTATACTATTAATTTCTAAAGGTTTATCACACACAGAAAGAGACAGCAATCCAGAAACTACAGAGATTGACAAAATTTATTTATTCCCCACTTTTATTGACTTTTCAAAGAAACCCACCATAAATACCATCCAAGTTGGAATATACTAGTATGCTACCACTGTTAAAAAAAAAGGCATGAAAAAAAAGTATAGTTGAAGGCTATTAAATTCTGATACATCTGCATGTTCACTCAAGAGTCCTTATTATTCTAGGAGAGTGGAAGTACAGTAGACATTCAGTGATAGCTAATTTGCCAGCTCATGAAGACAAACAAGGACTGATCAGTGTGTCTGCCTTCTCTTTAAAAGCCAACCAGCAATAAATAGATGGTGTCATTCATTGTCATGCAGGAATGATTGTGGTCTCTATTTAGTTGGGCTTCTGGGTTTTCATGATTTTAGGCTACTGGATGGTTGAGGATTGATGGTTTCTTCTTCTCTTTGGGAAAAAGAAACTTTGAAAGGTGGAGTTCAGTTTATTAGAAGAGGCTATGTTTAAATCTTACGCTTGAACAGATTATCACCATAGTTTCATGCCTTAATGTCTAACAGCAACAACATTTTTCTTCCCCCATAAAAGGGACTATTATGAATGCATTATAATAAAAAAATCAAACCTTTATACCACCTATGTTCTAGTCAGCTGCTATTAAGAGGTATCACCTGGGTTAATTATATAACACGTTAGAATATGCCTAAAATAAGAGGTTTTAATCAACTATACTGTGGCTTAAACACCACTTTTCAGACATAACTGCATTATTTCTGAAATTTTTAATATATCTTAAAAATATACCAATTAAAATAAATTATTGTTATATATTTCTTTATATCAAAGAAGAATCTTCAAATTCACAAAAAGCCAGTCCAGAGGTAAATGTGTCATATTCCACTAGTGAAGGGTTTAAAGTAACTGACATTATTTCCAAATAGTTAACTTCTTTCAACATACGGTTTATTGCCTGCTTTTTATTTGTTATTTAGCTCACAGAAGGAAGAAAGAACATTTTGTTTCACAAGAATGTCTCTCGACAGAGTGGACACGTTGATTTGTTGCTGGATGAGAACCATTTGTACTGAAAAAGAGAAATACATCTGTTTAATATACTAAGGCAAGCTGAGTATCAGAAACACTAGTATATCATCAATAATAACCATTATTGCCAGGGATCTGTGTTGTTAAGCTGCACCAGGGCAGGTTTAGACTGGACAACAGGAAGAAGTCCTTCACAAAGGAGTGATTAAGCATTGCACTGGGCTGCCCAGGGAGGTGGTGGAGTCATTGTCCCTGGAGATGTTTAAGAAAAGACTGGATGTGGCACTTAGTGTCATGGCCCAGCTGACAAGGTGGTGTTAGGTCATAGGTTGGACTTGATTTCAAATGTCTTTTCTAACCTAGTTAATTCTGTGATTCCGTGAATGTAACTATCAAAACATTAACTATACTTATAAAAAACCCAACAACAAAGAGTAAAAAACCCCTTTTCACTTGTGCATGTATGTATGTGTATATACGTACATATGCATTTGTATACACACATATTAGACACACACTGTGTAGCAGCTCTTCTCTCATTACATCTCTGCCCTTACATCTTAGTATAAAATCCACAGAAATAATTTATGAGTGCAGGTAATCCCAGATACTCCAATGACAAAGTGGAAAATTGTTGGTAATACAGTAGAAGTTTCTGGATAGCCAGGCTGGATGAGGCTTGGAGCAACTTGGTCTAGTGGAAGGTGTCCCTGCCCATGGCAGGAGGTTGGAACAGATGAGCTTTAAGGTCCCTTCCAATCCAAACTGCTCTACGAATCTATGATATTTGCCTATTTAAAAAGATTTACTCCAGGTACTTACCAAGCAAGCTGAATGAAACTTCTTCTTGCATGTTCTGCAAGCTTTTTTGGGAAGAGAATAGTTTGAACCATGAATGACTGAAAAACAGATCATGCAATCTTCAACGCCTTCAAAACGTTTATCCACATTATTTTTCCACAGAGATAAGCCTTCCATAATACTTCCATTCTAACAGAGGGAAAAGAGCTATTAATACTGTAGAACTCCTTTGGACTATTCCTGTTGTAGTCATAAAAACATGAAGGAAACAAAGCCTGAAGGATTTATAATCTGAAATGACATGCAATACATGCAGTGCATACTTTATAATACTCTGAATCTACAGAAAAGTGAGTATTCATCAGAGCAGGAAGTGTGTACTCAGGAGCACTTAAAAAGGGATTTTGAAATTTTCAATCACTGTTTTGTTTGTTCTAACCACAGATGATACAATTTCAGCAACCATCAGTCCTTTATAAAATTCCATGGACGGGGTTTTTAGTTTTGATTTTTGTTGTTGTGTTTTTTTCAAATTATAGTTGAGGTGGTACTGCCATGCGGGACAAACACTGGCTTACCTCTTAAGAGATATAAATTTTTAACTTGGGCTCTGGATTTAATAGGACCCAGTAGGCTGATAATTTTATCTCTGTTTATGTATCTGGAGAAAGGCAGATTGTAAGCGTGACCCGATTCTATGAAGGCCTTTGCAATCTACTGATGAGATCTATGACACAGATCTATACAGTAGTGGAATATTTTTCTGCTATAAGGACTCTTTAAGTTTTCAAAGCTAGGAGCTTTATTTCAATTCACCTGATGTGTAAGATAAGTGCTTAACTGTAGCATCCAATTGCGCCACTGCTGTACAGCCACACCAACCCTCTTTCCACTCTCAACTGTTATGGATCCCAGTGGATAATTTGATGGAAGCTGTATTATTAGTTCAATAAAGATATCATCAACAGAATAAGTTGCAATGACTTCTCGTGCTGCAGACCGAGCTTTTACCTTTGAAAAAGATACACAAATTAAAAAATGTCACAGAGAGATACTTGGCATCTCTAATCTTAGATCAGACAAACACTTTTTTCAAAGAATACAAAAATCTATTAATATCTCAGTAAACTAAAAAGAAATTACCAGCCAGTTTTCAATCTACTGATTGATTACACCTTTTAATAAACAAAGAAATAGTATATTGATAGCAGTACCTTCCACTTACTTCCTCAACTTCTTCAACATCCTAAAATCCACTATTTCATGTTTTTCCAAGCAGAATATTAATAAACATCAATTTAATTTATTGATACTAAGCAAAATTATGTTCAATCAGTTATTTAGAAGAACAAAATTGCAATCATATAAAACAGAACCACAGTCTGATTCTGAGAAGTGAAATTTCTCGAAATGTTCACAAAAAACTCAAGTAAATAAGAAGAAAGGAGAAAAAGTCTTACTGTCATGCCATTAAATAACTGTGTGCTAGTCTGAACAGAAGATATTTCCTGGGAGGAGAGCACACTGCTGACATATTTGCTTGTGAATTTATCCACAACATTGAAGACACGCTTCTCACAGCTATTCCACCACAGTCTCACCATGGCTGGCAGATCTTTCAGCGTTATATGGTACACAGAGCAGGCCAAGTGTGGGATCTGGGATGACAGCACCCCTGTCCCTGCGAGGGAAAGAAAAGGTGTTGAGATACTCTTAATACATTAGTGACAGATGTTGGTGCCTCCACACCACATACAAAAATTCTGATTCCAATATAATTGTGGTAACTGGAATTTCATGTACATGTTCCTATTATTGCTCTTCTAAGGGCTTGTTTGACTCAGCCCTTCTTCCCCAGGCTGGTTTCTTTGTTCCTTAGTCTGACACTCTGCACCTTGGAACTCACCTTCTAATTTAGAGACTGAACTCCAAGTCGACACCAGAAATCAACAATAATTTTATATTGTAGAGATCACAAAACACTCACTTTGGAGCAAACAAACAATAACGTATTTGAAGGACAGCTGAGCTTTGCAGGCATGTATAGAAATGGCCTCAAGTTCCACCAACAGAGGTTCAGGTTGGATATTAGGAAAAAAATTCTTTGCTGAAGGAGTGGATAAGCATTGGAATAGGCTGCTCAGGGAAGTGGAGGTATTAAAAAAACATGCAGATGGGGCACTTTGTGATATGGTTTAGTGGGCATGGTGGTGTTCAAAGAGTGAACTTGGATGATCCCAGGGGTCTTAGATTCTATGATGAAATAAGGGAAGACTCCCTTGGGATGTCATGTTAGTAAATCTTTCTTATTGTCATCCAGATCAATTGTTCTGCAACATACAGGGATGTCCAAGCAAAAAATTAAGAAACGGAAACTTCATTTCCTTGCTTATACCTGCGTAGGTACATTAAAAAATTTTAATGAAGGGACTTAAAAATCTGATTCTCTTTTTCATGTCTCTCAGCTAAAAAAACAGTAGCATATCTTCTCTCATCATCAGTGATAAACTGGGTCTTCTGAACAGCATGACAAAAACAACACACAATTTAACATCTTAAACATTTTTTAAAAAGTATTTTTTAATATTTTGAATTTATATATTAAAATGCAAGAAAATATTTTTTTATTTAGTATTAAAAAATATATCTGGAAGCAATGGTTCCACAATAGATCACACATTTCTAGTGTTTTTGAATCATTACGTTCAGGATTCGGTAGCAGTAATGTATTATTGCTGGGTTTTGTTTTTCTTGGTTTCTCTGATAAATATGTCAACTTTGTTTAAGTTTCAAATGCAGAGTGTTAGCTGATGATTATTAAACATATGTATGTATTTGTCTCTCTATTTGTTTTATAGTTAAGATTTTCTAAATAAGTATTTTTAAGAAAAAAAGCTTATTGAAATACAACAACCCTCTCAAATGGACAAATACAATTTTTACTAACCTTTAACATCTAAATGAAGCTCTTCAGTAAAGAAGGTTTTTGTGTCCTTATTTGGAACTTCTGAAGTTGGCCCAGGAAAGACAGGGTTTTCAGGCATAAGCCTGAACAAGTGATAAAGCAGTTTATTCAAGCTTTTAGTTCTTCTAAGGTATTGTGAGTAGAGAACTCGCAGCTGGTAGCATTGAAAACAAATCACAGAAAAAACAAAACACATCAAATACAGTTTACTCTGTAAATAATACAAATATGTCCTTGCAGGGAGGAAGAGCAACACTGTGATTCAGAACTAATGTTGAGAAGGTAAGTTTAGTTCTCTGCACCATGATTAGAAGATTTTAGTATATACCAAGCTTGTTTGAAAATGCAAGAAAGAATAATCTTTTCATGAATCTTAGTTTCTCATTGCTGTAATTTTACCATGCTCAAATACAGTGGTGCAGAAACCTAAGTCTATTGGTGCTTTCAGAATTTTCACTACTTTCACAAAAACAAGGGCTAAGAAGTTACATAATTAAAAGAAAAAGACTGGATGAAACTTCAAGACTGAAACTAAATAAATAGGTTAAGAAATTCAGTTAAAAAAGAAGACTCTGAAAATATACCTGAGAAGAAGCTGCTTTAAAGAAAGCTAATGTTAACTTCCAAGTGAGAAGATACCCGAGAACAAGGCAGAACTCATCGCTCAGGGGTTCAATAACTGCAAATTTTCCAACTGGAATGCATTCCAGGATGTTTTCTAGCAAGAGTTCTTGAGTGGCCAGGATAGTCATAAGAGCTGCTGGAGGTGATCTGCGGAAAAATGTTATCGGAATAGTAAACACAAATCTTGAGCACGGCATGAACTGAAATTCTGTTCATAGCCTTCCTAGGAAGCCATGAAAGTAAAGCTATGCACGTAAACATAAAATGGGCCTTTTACTGCAGGACAATTTACTCTTTTTAAAATTTCTTCTTTTTCCTTGAATGGGATAGTTGGTGTTTTTACCTTCTTAGAAAACCAATTTAAACTGAATGCTGATCACTTAATCTGAGAGTGGTCTATGGCTGAGCTGATTTAACCTACATCATGGATAGCTGCTTTGCTCGCTTTTTCTGGAGTCACACCAACAAAGGAGCAAGCAACTGAACAATGATCTCCTAATCACTGTTGGCTCTGGGTTGAAAAGCCTATTGCAGCTCTGCAGTTAGGAAAAGTATTAATCATTGGGCTGAGGTTAAAAAGAAATTTCAACCCGTTACCACATTCCCTCTTCAAACCAGAAACTTCACTGGATTCAAGCTCTATAAAACACACATGTTAATTTTGTTCAGTTTCAAGTAACTGAATTTACCTGTGCAGATGGGCACATTCTGAATACAAGTAAAAATTTGACAAGATTTTCTACCATAAAGCATATATATGGCATTTAGTCCAGTAACTGCACATAAAAACAACAGCAAACACTCTCTCCGGTTTCAGTGAAAAGGCAGATAGGACCAAAATATTTAATATTTTAACTATTTATAACCTTATTCTCATAGCTATGCAATTTTTTAACACCTCCTGGCTCACAGCTACTCTGCTGCACAGTTCCATCTTTTAACACATTTCAAAAATATGGAAGACAGTCTTATAAAAAGTGAGGGAAAAAATACACACAATGCCAATTCCTCCTCTTCGTCACCATAGGACTTGAGATCTTCGTCATCAAATTTAGGCAATTCAGGCATTAATCTATAGAAATATGGAAAGGAAATCAGGTTAAATTTTTAAATAATTTTTAATAAACTATTTTAATATATGCGATGCATAGCTCTTTGCTTATCAACGTCAACATTACTGACAGGCAACAAAATAATGGCAGTTATTCCTTAACAACAACACAGAATCTTTTGGAGACATGTCACCATTGGAAAGACGGTTCATGAGTGACAGCTAATGAGCATGCATCCTTGCTCACTTCTCTTTTCAGACCTCTTACTTTTCCTGAGTCATGCTAAAACAAAATTCTCTACCACAATAAAGCTATTGCAACTTTATGCCTCAGTACAAGTGAAAGATAATGGTGGCTGGCTTAAGCCATCTGCGCTGCAGTCTACATCTTGGGGAGCCAAATGCACATATTTTTCAAATTCTGTATTGTCCCTCTAGGTATTAGAAACATCCAAGAAGTTCACAAGAATTCTACCTATCTGTATTCACTTTCTTACCTAAATTAGTGAAAATAAAAATGTCACATTATTTAATGCTAGTGTCAGGCCCAGATCCAACCTGCAATATTTCAGTTAACATTTTAGGATTCTATGAGTGCTAAAATAAGGGCTAAAAATAATTACCTTTATTAAGTCTACAAATACAATTAACTTTAGCATTCATAGTTTTATATAGTGCCCTCCAAAAAAGAACACAAATTGCTCAGTTGAAGATTTTCTCCCATAATGGAACACGATTTTGCTACAAGTGCATATTCTATAGCACATTGTTAAAAAAAAAGGGGCAGGAGGGTTGAGAGGTGATGAGAGTGAAAAATTTGTTGCGTCTTACTTATGCAGCATATGGTAGACAGAAACCTGTACAGGTCGGGCCCGGAAAAGCAACAATGGAGAGAGTGTGTTCAGTAGAGTCTGGAGTTTATCTGGAAGATTTGTCTTCTGGCCTGCAACAAACTTTGGTGGCAGCTTATGGTTTAACAACTGGTCCTTTGAGATGTAAGTTAGAGCTTCACCCAAAGATGTTAACACAGAGTTCTGAAAAGAGCCTTCTGATGCATTTTTGGTTTCTCCTATTTAAAAGAAGACAAGCTGTGATGCAGATTGTATGAATGATGCCATAAACAAGCTCTGCTGGAAACAACTCAGGACTGCACTTGGCAGGTTCCATCAAATCTTAACAATCTCTACGTTACACGCAAGCACTTTACTAATTAGCAGGAAGTGTTGAAAAACTGACTTGTTATAAACTCTATTTTCCTATATTCTCCTATATTCCTATAAACTCTATATTCCTATAAATTCAAAAATGTGGCCTGTTCAGTTCTATTTCAGAACAGTCTGGCTGTTATCCCCTTATCATATACTTGCCTGTGATTTTCACCAACAAAGGTAACAGCAAATTGTGAATTCCCTCAGAAAAGAATTCCTTCCATTCACTGACCAAGTTCTTAGGAAGATTTGCAGTAGTGTCAGGAGCTGCAGCCTCAAAGTAAGTGCTAAGGGCAGATGCCAAGTCACAACTGACACAAGCAAAAATCTGCACAAGTGGGACATGGTAAAGCAAACGGCTCTCACTTGTTGTCTAGGAGGAAATAAACACAGAAGAAGATTTCTTAACCATAAATTTGTTTTAAAATATGTTTCACATTTCCTGTCTACACCAGAAAGTGTAATTTCAAAAATGATTCAATTGCAAGAACCATTTGAAAATTATGTGGGGCCGAGAGGTGTGCTTAAAAATAGAACTTGTACTTTAATCAGACTTTCTGAAATGAATTTCCAAGCCTCACCAACATTTAGAACCATGGATTGTTTCCATTATATAAGCTTCCTTATAATGACAAAAAGAAAATTCAAAGAACAACATGCTACTAAAAACTGGAAATTACTGAAGTGGCTATCAGGAGAATATTTCCTCTCCCCCAACACAGCTGCTTCCTTTTTATTTTTGTTCTTACTAGTTCTGTCAAAAAGGAGTATCATTATCAATCAAAATTATTTCCTACTTAGTCTACACAACAAGATTTTCTTAAAAGTTTTGTCTTTGTTTTTAAACAAAATAAATAGTTGACACACATACCATTAGGGAAGATTAATCCTGAGACCAAGAAAGGTCACAAGAAGTTTCCAGCCTGGCCTTCTAAATGCACAGGTGACAGAGAGTGACATTCTGTATCTTTATTTGATTAATCAGGAAGTAGTGCACTGACTACTGATCTGTTTCCTAACAGCATTAGAATATGACTTTGATATTTCATGTGATCAGTTAGATCAAATGAAATGCAGACATTGCTTTTTATTCAGTTAATTTTGATGTACCATGTTAGAATGTGTCTTAAGGGAATATTATTTTTCAAGATAGAGACCTACAGCAAACATTTCAAAATTATTCTCCAAGTATCAACGCCATTATTAAATACCATATTACTTGAAGAGTGAACTGATTTTGTCTCCATACACAAAAAGAAACAGGACAATATAATTGCTTGTGCTTTTAAACACATATGGCCTTTGTCCAAAGCCCAACATAAACAGGATTTTGTGCAATTCTTTTTAACATCGCGTCAAGTATCTGGTACGCTGGGATAACCGTGTCCCTGCCATATGCAGGGAATAATCAAAAAGGTAAGTACATTAAAAGTGAGGATGCTTCCATATTACCTCTAACCAAGCCAGCATGGAGCACATCAAAAAGTCCCACTCGTTATCAGCCAAAGGAGCTGTGGAATATTTCAGCAACAAGGGAAGGTAACGCATCATCTCAATGTTGAAACCAAGCAATTGAGCACTTGCTTCTTTCAGATTGCTGTAATAAAAATACAACCAAAGCTTTATACAGCTTCACGTTGTAGATGTGAGTATTTATATTCTTGCCTTCACTCCTCCTCACAGGACAAATTTGTCTGGCACCACCATGCTGTGCCCTATGTGCTTTTTGTATTCTGTCTTTCAAAGGCAGAGTACTACATTAGCTGCCAAGTCTTAATATGATTACTGAATTACAGATTCATACACTTCTACAGTTTACACATTTGCTCAAGCAATATACTTACACAAACTACGAATTTGAGCAAATTTAAATAAACCAAAGCAAGAAAAAGAAGAAAAACAATAATTTTAAGTTACTGATTTAGGAAAACATATTAGTCCTCAAGTCTCCAAATATTATACATTATAGGTTTAGATTATTAGGAAGAAATTCTTCCCTGTGAGGGAGGCCCTGGCACAGGTTGCCAGAGGAGCTGTGGCTGCCCCATTCCTGGAAGTGTTGAAGGCCAAGTTGGATGGACCTTGGAGGAACTTGGTCTTATGGAAGGTGTCCCTGCCCATGCAACTGGATGAGCTTTAAGGTCCCTTCCAACCCAGACCCCTCAATGGTTTTATGATTATTTCAAACCTTTGTTGCCTGGATTTTTCTCACTATAGTAAAAAAAAAACCAACAAAACAACCTCTCAGTAAATTATCACTCTTTGCTGGAAGCTTTTCAAGTTACATTTTTGTGTCCATAATTTTACAAGACAGACACCGAAGTTGGGTATGCAAGTTTTCCTCCTGCTACCAAAATCCAGAACTGGAACTGAATATCCAGCAACACCTACAAAAGTTAGTTGGTTCTGAATGCATTTCAGAGCAGTTGACATCTTTCAAAAGCACTTACAGAGCTCCTTAGTTTTCCAGCCTTCAACCATCCAGGTAATTTTCTGCAGTATGAGTTAGTAAATACCTAATAACAGATATATTAAACCAAGGTTTCTACAAAAGCTTAAATATGTAATATTAGAACAGTAGATGGCAGTTGTACAGATTGATTTTGTTTGAATTAATAACTAGTCTCTATTTTTAAACTCTTGTCTTAGAAATAAGGGAAAAAAAAGTCAAATTTTAGCACCCACCAGCTAAAGAGAAAGCTGTCCTCATTATCATTTTTCCAAGATAATATGATTTTCAATATTGCAGGTAGTAGATGATCACAATCAATACTTCTATCCTTCAAGCAGGAGTTCAAAATGGAAAGACACCCAAATGCTCCTATGACATAATAAAAATGTGAACTCAATACTTTTAATTACCAAGACACAACAAACATTAGAATGTGTGTCAATAGAACTTACTTTAAATATCGTAAGACAGTTTGGACAATACCTAAGCTTTTTTCTTTGAACACTTAATCCACATTAAATCAAATCAAAAAATCAAAATACAACATCCAATCCAAACTTAAAAAAACCCCAGCTCCTGTAAGAGTGCTAGTTTATAAAATTTAAAAAAAGGAAAGATACCTACTAAGATTAAAATTTCTTTTGCTACTAAAAATACAGAATGCTAAGCAATAATTTGAACAGATAGTTAGGACAATGAACTGAAAGTTGTGAATTCTAATATTACTGGAATGTTAATTGGAGTTCTAGTCAGAATGTTAATTTTTACTTTTGGAGTGAAGTACAGCTGTTGCATTAGTACTATTTTCCATTTTTAAGAGTGGTATTTATCTAGATTTCTTGGAGTAAATGAACATTTCCAACAACGATGACAAAAAAATAAGGTAAAGTATTACATATGCATAGCAAAACCAACCAAACAAACCCCTGCTTCACTTAAACAAATTCAGCAGCGTTTTTTTTCAGTTGCCCTGAAAGAAAGACACCATTGGAATAGTAAGCCTACAACCTACATCCCACTTAACGTGAATTTGGACATATATGTTCTGCTCAGGAATCCCTAGAAAACTGAGAAGTAGTAGAAGGGAAACATCAATTACAAATAAAAGGCCTCCACAACAGAGTAGAAGTGAGGATTCTTCCATTTTCTTTTATTTGGAGATTCACAGACACATTTGTTTGCCTCACTGGTTCACTTAGAAAGCCAGGAAGCCTCAACTAAGTTGAAAGAGTAGGAAATTATCACAGTAGAGAATTTTAAGATTCCTCTCAATTTCTATGTGATACTAAGACTGACAATTTTCACATCTGAAGAACATTCATTTGAAGATCTTATCTGAAATCCTGAGAACGTTGCTAAGGGACAGATGTCCATAGTCTAAAGTAACCAAAGATAGGGGTTTTTTCAGTTTAAGTAAGCACCATTCTGTTAGAAAATACCAAACCTACATTTCAGTTTCCATATAGACTGATCAATAAGAGTGTGTGCAAGAACACACAAAAGCAATGAGGGATAAAAACAGAAAGGACTTTCCTCTTAAATGACATCTAATTCATACAGATAGGAGGACTGTGTGTGAGCATTTCCAAATAATTTTCTTGAAAAGCAGGAAGTTTGTGAAAACTCAGACCCAAATTAAGTGGCTATATTCAAAGCAATATCGTAATACCTCCCAGCCACCTCTTAAGTGATTTTCCACAGCTTCAGACAGTTAATGTAGTGCAAATTTCAGTTGGAGGAGCTACTCAAAAACTACACGTAAACTGTAAAAGAGTTCTTGGCAAAGTATCTAAAGACAATCATAACCAGTTGACAATAGTAATATTTTTGCATGCTGTGTAAAGCCTAAATGGTTCACTGAAAACTTTGATATTTACAGACATGCTTATATAAGATAGATCAAACTAGAAGCAGCATCAGGATGCTTTTACTACTGTCAACCTGAATCTTTTTGTTCTAATTTTGTATCTGGCAGTAGAGCCTGTACTTTCTGAATGAGGCAGAAAATTACTGTGACAAACAGTCTAGAAGAAATAGGCAAACTGAGAAAGCATTTCTTTCTAGGAAAAGCAAATATTACAGTAAATATGTTTTATCTAAAAGCAAAAGTTATTACAAAATAATGTTCTTAAATTCCAAAGAACTAGACCGAGGTAAGAACATACTCACCGTCAGTGCTGGAAAGTTCTGTCTGTGTACATGTCATAAGTTTGGCCACACAATGAAAGACAAGTTCCCTCTTTTCTTCCTCATTTAAGAAAGGTGATAAACACTGAAGTGTATGCAGTCTGCCCTCTGTTAAAGGAAGGAACCTATTCACACAAACAAAACACCAGGAATGAAACAAACCCAAAAACTGATCTAGGAAACAAAGTATCAGTTAGTTCCTAATGATGTAATATCTTCTGACATAACTAACCCCACATGCTAAACCAAGTCTGACTTTCACATGCCATACACATGTACCACTTCATTTTCAGCCTTCAGTTGTCAATGGTCAGAATCAGGATCATTTCACACTATCAATATTCACAACAAACTGCAAGTTTATAGGCAGCAGTATTAAGATACCCTTCTGTTGTCTTGAAAAGTTCTTTCCTCTCCCAGGATACAGCGTTCTCAGCATGGATCACTTTGGCCATGGTTAAGGACCAGAGTCTTCCATGTTCCTCTGATCTTCAAAGAAGAAGGAAAGACCCTGGTTAACATATACAGCTGCTTATGGTTCATCACAAAAGCATTTGAATGCATTTTGAATCAACACATAGATGGAAATATAGTGGCACTCTATACAACACAAACTGTGAAGACAGAGCTAAGAGTTGTTTCAATTGCTCTCACATACCTTTCAAATATAGTTTGCTGCAGGCTAGCTGTACTACTCAGAGCACTGAACTCCTCATATGTGATGTGCATCTCTTCTAACATATGAAGATATTCCAGAAGCAGGTAAGGAGGATTCTCCAATTCTTCAATCCATTGTAATGAGTACAACAGTTCTGCAACTAATTAAATAACAGGTGTTGTTTATAAATGACTATCAGCTTGCATAACCAAGAAGTTTCAGGTCAAGTTTTTGTTGTTTTTTTAAATATGTTTTCAATGCATTGAAGATATTATTTTTACATGCATCTCAGGTGTTTCAGAGAATGAACTGGATATTTGCCATTGTATCATAACATACAAGAGAAAAAAAGGCTTCAAGAAATTTTAAAGCAAATTAAGCAGCCATGTCTCCTCTCTGTTCTCCCCTTTTTCTTTAATATACATTTCTTGCAGACAAGCCAATGAATACGTAACTCCAGAAGAAAACCAGGCAAATTTCAGAAGAGCTAGCATGTGGTTCCTTCATTACCTTACAAAGACCTACACTAAACAATTACACTTCTCATCATGCTAAGATTTTTTGGAGATAGAATTGTTAATTTGATAATGCTGCATTTAATTTGAGCATTCTTGAAAATAAAAGGAACTAGATTCCATTTCATGGAATTAAGAAAAGTTATCTCAAACTATCTTTACATTATGGTTAAACCCTCAAGGGAGTGAGACATTTCTTATTGCCCATTCATGCTAATGCACGGTGTGTTTTGGCAATGAACAAATCTGAAGTTCACTGAAAATTCATACTTCTCCCAATTCAAAGTTCTCTTGAGATAGGATGCATATAACCAAAAGAGGTCCCAGGAATATATAAACTACTTTTAAAGGAGACCTGAACAAAAAAACCCCCAAAAACAAAGTAACACCAACCCCCAAAACAAAACAAAAAACTACAAACAAAAAACACCCCCATCCCAACCCCCCCAGCAACAAAAGGTAAAAGGATAATTTCTCATACCCGTATGCCAAACATTAACTATGCATTTCTAATTTTCAATTCAGGTTACAACTACTATAAAGTAAAATTCCTTGAAGTTTTACCATTGTAACTTACTTATATTATCAATTTTCTTTCTTTCAGCATCATCATTTCCATGGACTACACCATTTTTCAGTTGAAGTAGTACCATTTTACTTAATAAGGCTGAAGTGCACAGATGGCCTGGAAGTTTAGTTGTGCCACACAGCTTGACACTTGATCCCAGAGGGTCACAATTCATACTAAGCCTTCCTTCCAAAAGAGGCTTGTGCATCCACTGTAATATGTGCATAAAAAGAGCATGAAAATACGATCTGTTTAACCTTGAAAACTCAGAATTACTAAGGAACAACCATGAAACATACACATTCACATCAAAAGCACAATGGTGAGGATGACCCACTCCAGTGTATTAAAAACCTAACTGCACAGGAGTAATTTGTAACTGCACTGCTGCTCAGAAACAAATACATTTCTTTAGAACTCTATGTATTTTACAAGAAAATGTAGGGTTACTGAAGACTGGTGGCTGCACAGAAAATTTATGTCCTTCCCCACTCTCTACTCTATGTATGTCAGCATTTTGTTGATAGACAGCACACCACATTGTTCTGCAGATATTGGTCTTTCACAAAATTAATCTTTATGAAGAATTAACTTAGAGATAAAAAAGATGTTCACAATGCATACTCTATCAGATAAAATTCCTGAATTGTAAAGCAAGTTGCTGGTGTTCCATGCAAAAAAGGGTAATTTCACAGATTTTGATTTTTCTCCAGTAGCACTGGATGGATCCATAAACAGAGATTTTGTCCAGTTTATGGAGAGAGGCTGAAAACAATCTCTGCACAAACATATGGCATTTGTAAGTGCAGTACCATGTCAAAAGAAAGAATGCTTACCACCCTAGGGGACAGAGGCTTGAGGAAAGATTGACCACCCTGTGCAATCCATTATCATTTCCATACCTCAGAGCACAGAGACTCGTGCAATTTCCCCCACTCCGTTTTGTTCGGTGTGACGTGCTCAACGTAAGCTCTCACAAGATGTCCAGACTGTCCATCAGCTTCCATGAGCTTCAACAACAAGTCACTGACTGCAGAGATCAAAACCTGAAGACTGAGAAAAGGAGAAAACACTGCAAACAAGTTTAGCATTATTCATTAAGAGCCCACCTCCATATTTGCCGTTGCTCCAGACGTGCTGTACAGGGGTGGTTTAAGTAGTGCTCTACCCACTGCCTCCAACAGACTCAAAAGTCTCTCAGTAATACAGATGTCAATTAAATAAAGATTCTGATCCTGGTTTGTTTTGGAGAATGACACATTATGGAACAGACATGTGCATCCCAATTACCTTTTAACATCCAAAGACGAAGACTGAACTTGGTTCTTGACCCACAGTGCAGCTTTAAGCAAAAAGGTGCTCTGTTTCTGAGTGCTCTGAAGCTGATGCACAAGTGAATTTACACCAGACATCCAAGTGTGTTTTAATTTGCATACAAGTACATCTATTGTAGGGAAAAGAAAAAAGAAAACAAAACAACGACAAATAGACAAGCAAAACCACCACAAACAGGTAAACTATAATTACAACCAACAGCTTACAGCAACAATCACATGTCTAAAGATCCTACAGTAGGAAAACAATTATCTTTTCTGTAGTTACATGCAAAAACTACGAAGGCACATACACAGCTTTCTTGTTGCAGAGCAATTTTAAATTAAATGTGACTCACAGGTAAGATTTGATTTAATTGAGAATAAGAGTGATGTTCCTGTTGTCTGCTACCATACAATCTTCAAAACCACAGATCTTTCTACCAAAATATTGAACATTCACAACATCAATAGTCATTTATAAAGCAGCAGTGGTTTTCAAGCCAGTACCCTCCCTACTTCACTTCTATGACAACACTGAAACATTGTATTTACTTGCCTTAATGTCAGTAAATACATGTACCAATTCAACACTCTCAGATTCTGCATTCAATTAATAAATCAGGATCTCAGTCTGAACATGAGACACGGGCAGAGAGAGGCATGGATCACAATTTGTCTGGGCAACTTGGCCAAGACAAATGGTTTCAGAATAAATACATGTTATCTGTAAAGAAGCGACTGTATACATTTTTTCATAGACTCCCCAGATTGCAAAATGAACAAAAAAATGTTCATTTGTTACATTTCATAGACTTTAAACAGCTTCTGTAACAGTCCAAAATGTGTGCAATATCACAGCCTCCAAGTTAGCTGATACTAACATGAAAAAAGCTTCAAAATCCTTGTAAAGATGTTCAGGACTTAGCAGTCCTGATGCTTAGTAGTAACTATAAGCACAGTAAATTAAAGCACAGATTTTCAGGTCAGTTATAGCTGCAAATGCTCAAAGTATGTGAACTCAGTATTCTACTGACATATTTGATTCTGTTTCACAAAAAGGAAGAATTCAGATGTAATCATGACCTATGAAAAAGCTCAGCTCAAGTTCTTTTTCCAAATTACCTGTCAAGTGTATTGCATCCTGTCTCTGAGCACACAGCTGGAAGATGGTAAAGAGCAAGTCTTCTGAGGATGGCATCAGCAAACACCCTTTCACTGAGCTGAAAAAGCTCGAGGCCACATCGCAGATGAAAGATACTGATGGTTCAGTATTTCCAGCTTCAGAAAGATCCTTTGCTTTAGATAGAGCTGCTTGAAGTTTATCAATAATCCTTTCCACAAAAGTTTCACCAATCAATGACTCTATTGGGCAGAGGAAAAAGACAGATTGCTTGATAAACATGACCATGCAAAGATGTCATATTAATACAGAGCAATTTGACTTCTATTTGCTAATTTTGAATGCAAAATAAAGTGCAAAGCTGTTTCAGTCTAATGAATGCCTAAAATCATATTTCACAGACACCAGCCAACATTTCACACTGCCAAGTATCCTTTCTCTAAACCAGCTGAAGCATCTTTGAAAAAAAAGGTATTTAAAATAGAGCAAGTGCAAAGTCATCCTTCTCCCTTTTATGCCTTCCTAGCTTCTGGCAACCAACTGTGAGCCCAAGATTTCACTGGACTACTGCATATAGCCATGAACATGCTTAGTTCCTTTTTCACGGGATACAAGCAAGCCAAACCCACTTAGCCTCAAACTCTACAGTACCCTGTGGCAATGAGTTCCATTATTTAATTGTAAACTGTATGAAGAAGTGTACTTTTCTTGCCCCTCAAGACTGCTATCTAAGCATGTGTTAGAAACTCAAGTTCTTCCACTGAAAGAAACAATGATAAATTTCTCACTATTCACATTTTCTATACAAATTGTGATTTTACGCCTCTTAAGCACAACCTCATCTCTAACCACTTCCACTACAAGCTGACAAATTCTAGTCTGTTTTCTTGCCTCTACAAGCAGAAGCCACTGCTTGTCTAACCACTCCTGCCAGATTTCTTTGGGCATATTCTAATTCTATTACACGTTTTTCAAAAACATATAGGTATTGCAGTGACCAAAACCACATGCAGTTTGTTCCAGATATTGGCAACATATTCAGTATATTGACTACATGCTATAATAATTTTCATTTGCCCTCTGTTCTTTTCACACCAGCTCCTAACAACATGTATTCATTTTTTACTGCTTTTTTACAACCTGTCACTTACAGGGAAACACAATGAGTGAAGATCTCTTTTTGAGTTTTAACAAATAAGAGCCCATCATTGAATTGATACAGTTACAATTGTGCTCCTTCCATGTATACTTGTAATATTTATTGGCTTTGGATTTCTATTGTAATCTTTTGTATCAGTTAAGCATTCAGTATCACACCACACTGCTATGCGTCTGTGAAGTTCCAGTAGCAATTATCTTCCTTTCACTATTTATCCTTTTTTCCCTTTAATTCCTTTCATCATAGGCTACTGATCTATGAAAGGCTCTTCTATTTCCTCCATGATGATTTGCCTTAAGAAACTTAGATCTCATTTAAAAAATCCTTTTGACACTCCACATACTCTACTTTGGCTTAAATGATTAAGTCAAGAACCACTATAGCTCCTCAAAATCTCTTAGGCTTCATCCAATATGATTTAAAAACAGGTCACCCAGCACCCAGCAGAAAATGAGCTCAGGAGTGTCTCCAGTTCTGGAGTCAAGAAGCAAGTCACTGGACTATCAGCCCTAGAACATCACAGACTCACAAGTACATTTGTTGAACTCTCTATGGAGAGAGGAAACAGGTTTTCCTGATGGTCCTTTACATCCATAGTTCCAGTAAAAGAAAAAACTACCTTAGGACACTTTCAGGATGCCTTGTCTAAGAACATCCACCACAGCGAGCTGCCTGTGTGCACCTTTGAAACTTGAAAGCACCATGAATGTGCATAGCATACACTGACATTGAAATATGTCACCTCAGGGATCAGAGCAAATGCTGAGTTTACATGGAAAACATGAAGAAAATTGAACTCCCCTGGAAGTCTGTATCAGATACTAAAAATGCAAGGAATAAATTAAATAGAATGCTATTAATAAAAATCAGATTACATATACAGCGTAAGAGCACACACAGAGTTTTTAAAAGACATGAAAATAAATGGAAATGGCTCAAAACAATTCAAATGTCCTGTAACAGGGCATTACTAAAACACACATAGGTCCATAACAACTGACTTGGTATTGTAGTTTTGAAGGTAAATTTCAAATGGTATGGTTTAAAAATTCGTATTATTTTACAGTACATCAGCTGATAGATCAAGCTTACTTAAATTTTCCTCAAAGTTTCAGGACTTGCAAATCTGAATCTTCTCTTTAAAACACTGCCCTTATTTAGCAATTGGACCAAAAATCGCAGCTACTACTGCGAGTTAGTGTTTACATAATTAAATTGGATGTAGTAAACTGGTTTATGTATAAAAACCTCTCAAAATTAAGAAACAAAAACCCCAACAAAAACCAACCAATCGACAAAAAACTACCAGGAGAAAGCCTAAATGTTCTACTACATGAAGTATTCTGGAGGATCCCAAGCTCCTTTCAACCGTACGCAAAGCACAAGTGTAGCATTTACACTTCATGGACTCCAAAGATTACATATGTTTGTGATGTTGTGTTATTTAGGAGTGGAGCTGGAGCCTAGATCCCAATAAGCCTCCGGTGGAAAGGCCACTTGGGGAAACCCAGGCGAAGCAGTCAAGCTCACACATCCACACACACCACGTGGCTGGCTCAGCTAGGAGAGGCAGAAGGTCTTGACACCAGATCAGTTCCGGCAGGTTTATTTCCAGGAGCTGAAAGGAGACCCAGAGTCAAGAGGACGAGACATCCGCTCGTCCACACTTAACTATGGGGTTCAACAGGCAATGACCTTGAGGTATGGGGGCAGAGCAAAGGGCAGGTGAGGTCACTGTTCCATAGGGAGAGAGGGCCGGTGACCGGGTCCCACAGCCAACGGAGACACACGGAGGAGAGGAGAAACCAAAGGCCAGGGGCCTTAGTGGGGGAGGAACCGGGGCAAACCGTGTGTACAGAGCACCATTGGGAAGTCCCCTCTGTCAGGCTGGGCAGGTAACTATGGTCTGTCCTGCCAAGGCCAGACCCTGGGTATTATGTTGAGGGGCTGCAGAGATTCCACAGATGCTCACCACTTTTAACGCGCTGTGACAACACCAAGCTCAGGAGGGTCCACCTTTCTGAAGAGGCTGATCCTGATGAGGTTGCGTTGGGTTTTAAACCCAGGTGACACAGATCATCGGCCAGCATTACCAGTTTTTCTCCAAGCATGTCACCTTTGAGCCAGTCAGAGACTAAGGAAAGTTTTGTTGTGCTTGAGCATGCCTGGATCACAAGAAAAACATTACAAGAATCTTTTGAGGGTATAGAATAATAGAATGGTTTGGCTTGGAAGGGACCATAAAGATCATCTCCCAAGTTCCAGTTTAAGTACCAACCCCCTGCCACGGGCAGGAACACCTCCCACTAGACCAGGTTGCTCCAAGCCCCGTCCAACCTGGCCTTGAACACTTCCAGGCATGGGGCAGCCACAGCTTCCCTGGGTAACCTGTTATTAACTATTAACTTGTATTACTAAGCATAAGATTAATATATCAAACTTGCACACACAGAGTAAGAATTATATCACCTACCACAAACAGCTTTCAGATTTTACATATGCAACAACACCCCCCAACTTTCTTTTTGTCAGAGACAGCAACTTATGGCTGGGTCAGATCTCTACTGCAGAGTGAAACAAGTCACCTTCGGAAAATGCTTCCTTTATGTTTCTCCTCCAACTACAGAGCCCAAGAAATTCCTAAACTGGAATTAGAAAAATAATTTCTGGATGACCAAGTTGGGTGAAATAAAATCTATTCAAAACATATAAAGTGTTTACAGCACCTGAATTTCTTTAAGAAGAAATAGAAGGTCACAAATTAGAAACATCATTTTGCCGATGTGCCACTGTAAGTTACAAAGTCATAAAAACGGAATATTCCTAAAATATGCAGCATATGTGAGAGAAGATCCTGTGGTCTCTGCACTGGACTGTAAGTCAACTGCTACGAGTTCTTGTCTAAAAATTGATCATACAGTTCCTATTTCATCCCATGCAATTGCTTAAATGTCAGTTTGTCAATATTCAGTGTGAAAAAATGGAATACTACCTTTTCCTTATAAGTACCTTGTAACGATGATGATAAAAATAATAATTTAAATTATTGGTCTAATCCCCAGCTCCGTTCTCTCTAGATTGGAAGAGATGATGAAAAATCAAGAATCCATCCTTCTGGCTCAAAAACCAAACTGACCAAAACCAGAAGGACAAAGATTCTTTTGTTTTGGCATCATCATTTCATTTCTAAGACTATGCCCAGATTTAAATGCATTTGAAACAAACACTACTCTGAAACTGTAAGATTTTCAAATGATGGAAATTATCACTACAAAGCCATGTGAGTCTTAAAGCTAACATATTACCTTTAAGAATTATTAGTTATTAAAATAATAATTATTAATAACTATGCATAACAAGAACAAAAAAAATCTTAAGAGGTACCTTTTGAATTATCTGGAGAAAAAGAGCCCATTTCAGATCCATCTGAAAAGAAAAACAAAATTCCTCAATATTTAATAAAAATCTTTGCTGAATAGGAAGCAATAATGCCATTTTAACTGTTCTGTAGGCATAAGTAGAAGCTGCTAAAATTCAGAAACAAAGTTACTGATTATATAATTTTTGTCTTCCAAACCTTTCTCTTCCACAAAATTCAGTAAGGGACTGTATTTATATGAAAGGCTACCAATGACTACCATTAAAGTACACTGTATAAAGAAGCCAGAGCAGAGAAATTCTGATGATACTTTTTTAAAATGATTTATACCATATAGAAAGAGGCAGAATCTTTCACTCCAACACTATTATGTCCAACTTTCTTAAAATTACCTTCCTTATGCTGGATTTAACCCAAATTCGTGTACAATTATATTCCATGTGACAGTGCCAAAGTAAGATTATTAATGAACCACAGCCCACAATAACTTTGATAAAAATTAGTAAATCATGTACAAGTCATACCTTTACTAAATCATCAAGAATGACTTTCCTTTCATCATTATTGCTGCAACAATGAAGTACACTGTATAAAATATCAACCAGGAAATGGGTGTCTTTTCTCCAGTCTTCTTTCAGCCAAGTTATTAAATTCATATACAGAAATTGTACAGATGGACTTCGGTTATGAGCTTTCACTTCATTTTCCAATTCAGCTTGAGCATCATTTCCCTGCTCTAAAAGTACCTGGAAAACTCTGTTTGAGGAAAAAGAGCTGAGCAGGGCAGAGAGAAACTTCAAATGCTGTTCTGACTTCTGTTCATTGACATACACAATGCTCAGCTCAGCCAGGTTGCAGACTAAGTTCTCTAGAGGTTCTTTCCTTAGATGTGAAGTTTGCTGCAAGTCAGCCTGAATTTCAGAGTCACCATTTCTCACTTCCATGAGCTTTTGACTCTCTGTGTTCCTTTCAGATTCATCCTCATCTCTAAATCTGATTTTTAGAGATTTTCTATTGTTTGGTTTTGTAGTACTCTTTGGATTCTGAAGAATTTCTAGCATACCAGATATGGCAAACAGTATTTTCTCATCAGCATCCAACCTATCCACATGAAGTACACATATTTTTAAAAGATGGTCCCAAAAATCTGACAACAGTTTCTGGAAAACTTCATCTGTGCCATCATCATTCGAGAGTTCTGCTTTAGCTTCCCAGGAACTTAGCATTTCTGCTGTTTGATAAAATAATGGTCCACTTTGTAACTTGGGCTCCTGAAGTACAGCATTGGTAAAAGGAATTAGCTATAAAGACAAAAAAATGTATTAAAGAACAGTGATCCAATTTATAAAATGATTTTATTCTTTATAATGTCAAGAAATGATATAATTCTGGAAAATACTCTGGAAGCAATTCTGCAAATATCAGATTTAATTATGTTTGAACACTTCATAAAAATATACAGGATGGGAGGCACTCTTTTTTCCCTTAAATATAACTTTAATTGCACAGTAAAAAGAATGCTCTCATAGGAAGAAAAAACCCCAAAATTCACTACCTTTACTTTCATTACATTGCTCTCTACAACTCCCTGAAAGGAGGCGGGGGTGGGTCTCTTCTGCCATGTCTCAAGTGAAAGGATGGGAAGGAATGGCCTAAATTGCAGCAGGAGAAGTTCAGACCAGGTATTAGGGAGAAAAAACCAAAACACTGGAAGTGTGATCAGGCATTGGAATAAGCTGCCCAGGGAAGTGATGGAGTCACCACCTCTGGAAGTGCTTAAGAGACATCTGGGTGAGGCACCTGGGGACATGGTCTGGGGGTGGTTTTGGTGGTGCTGGGCTGATGGTGGGACTGGATGATCTTGAAGGCCTTTTCCAGTCTTGACAATTCTGTGGGGTTTCTTTCATAAAATCTAGGGAAAGTCTCAACAAATAAGCAAACCCTCACCTAAATTTCACTTTTTTCTTTGATTTTGAATTATCAAATGTACACACAACAATATTCAGTATTTCTGATGAATACCTGGTCACATATAAGCATTTGATGAATTTGGCTTTGGTCTTCTCTTTTCTCTAGTACAGCAAAGCACAGACACTCCATAAATGCAGTTGTAATTGCTGAACTTTCTGAAGGGCTGGCTATTGTCCTCTCGCTCGACAACCTGTGAGAGGACACAGAGTCAGCTGTGCTTCCAAGAAACCCAGTATGAATGTCATCACTGTACCCTCAGTTATGTTGCTCTGATCCAGACACCAGTATGAGAATACAGGATCACAGAACCATTTACAGGAGTCAGATCAAAATAAAAGTCCATTTAAAAAGCTGATAAACCCAGGCAATTAATAGAGCAGATATCAAAATAACTTCATCTGGTCTTAGCATGCAGAAAAAAAAGATCGATGTAAACAGAGAAACCAGGTACAGCCTTGCACACTGTCTCATGTTTCAGATGGCTGTCAAAACTCTTTTGTAATTTTCTACACACACCACAGAGGTTCAGAAAACATCACTTTCTGTCATTATAGAAAAAAAGAAAAAAGAGGAAGGAAAAGAAAGAAAAAAAAAAAAAGAAAGCCACCTAAAGTCTCACCTGTTTTGAGTCTGAAAACCTGCAATTTCTTTGCTTTTAATGAATATTAGATGGCATAAATGATCAGAGGAATATTACAATCATTGTACTACATGTAATAAAGTTCTATACACTTTTCAAACAAACCACTACATAACTCTCTTCTCCAAGAGCTCTGCTACCCGCCACACCAACATCAGCTGAGAACTATTTTTTTAAAATATATGAAATTTAAGTATTTCATAAAATAATTTCTATATGCTTTTGAGTACACAATGCACAGGTACACATTTGAATTACATCTGATAGAAAAGTGATTTTGATATATTTTAAAGGTACAAAGTAAAAATTGCTCCATCCTTTAAAAATGACTACCACAAGAATTACAGTTCCTACATAAAGGAAATGTCACTATCACAAGGCTAATCCCCTCCGTAAGAATTACACACTGGTGAGAAGAGCCTGGTTCTTAAGAGTCACCCTTAATTATAACTTATGTTCCATATTCAAATTTGTCATGGAATACACACACAGCTTTGACAAGCAAAGATAAGAATGCCTCATTGAAGGAAGACATAGTAAAATCAAAAGGAAAGCTGAAGGTTTAAGATGACGGGAACAGCCAAAAAAGACTGACTCCAATATTGGACACTGAAAAGATTTTAAAAATATGATCTCATTCATCTTCAAATGATTAAAGATTAGTTTCTTTATTTCCAAATGTAAAAGCGACTAATTCCAAATAAATAAATTTGTGGTCCATACCCTTGAATTATAGAGCTGAAAAAAACTCTGAAATATTCCAGCTTTGGTTCCACAACGTCAGGAGGCACCTTGCTAATGAAGGGCAGGAGGTTTGGGTAGATAACAGTAGCTAATCCTCGCCCACCTTCTCGAAGCACTGTCCAGAGCTTCGGCAGAACTCCTTTTCTGGCATTTACATGACTCCAACAGTCCTACAGAAAGAAATTCATCTAATATAAATTAAACAACAGTATATTGCCTCAGAAGAACTCCCAAGGTAGCCATTTAACCTAACTCCCTGTATTATAGCTGAAACAAGTTATTGTGAAATTTAAGTTCTGTTAAGTTACTCACTTGCCAGTATTCCTTAAAATCACTTTTTCCCTATTTTGGCCTGTGAAATGAACATGATAAAACTATTTCTGCATTGTTTAAAATCAATCGACCTTCCTTGTTAGCTAACTGCAATTAAAGGTTTCTCTTTAATAATGCTTTTATGATGCTTCATAGAAATCACTTGTCATTAGTCCTGTATTTAATTTTAAGTTCTCATTATCAAGGCCAACCAATGACTGACATTAGAAATATCATTAACTTCAAAACTCTCTTGAAAAATTTTCTGATGCTTAGAAAATGCTTTTGCACTTTCCCCTCCCTAAATTTTTTTGTCATCTGATCCAGTTCATTTACTACCATATTTATTATAGTTCAAGGTACCTATATTTATAACCAGCTGAACAAAGACTTGGCTTTTCTTAATGAAAACTCGTTACAATTCATTCCAGCACTTGCAAAAGGGACCTGCCACACTAAACCCTCAAATCATCCCAGTTTACGGCAACATCTCCTCCTGCTAATAAATTCAAAGCTGGTGTTTCTCTGAAAATTAAGGAAAAAAAAAGAAAAAGCCATAGAACCTTTACATTTGAAGGGGAAATGAACTAATCACAAATGCCCTGCAGGTCGTTTTTGTAACTGTCTTTAACAAAGAATAAGGTTTTAAGCATTATTTGACTTAAAATAACTACATTTAATGAAAGGATTTCAAGTTAATTAAATTAAATCCATAAAACAATTCTAATTTTCAGATATGCTGGACATGATATATTTGAAAGTTACACTGAAAGTAGGAGGATGTAGCCTCAAGGAATTCCTGTTATTAACCATAAAGAAAACCCAGTCAAGCCCGTCTTCCTAATTCTACACAAAAAACAATACTTGGTGAAAAGTTAAATTTGATGAAAATATCTGCCCCTTACACTTCCCACATTACCTCAATAGTGGTGATAGTATAAAGCACTGCTTCCCAAAGAGCAGGACACACCACTGCATCACTGTCATCAATGCTGAGAAGAACAGCAGGACAAACTCTTGGTGCTTCAGCTTTCACCAGCTCAGGCAAGTGCTGGCAAAAAGCAGAAATCAGCTCAAAGAAAGCTGAGCGAACCTGACACAGGCCACAGAAGGAAAAACAGGATTTGTCACTACAAGATTCCTTTTAAAGTCAACAAAACCTTACAGCACACCATCCCCATATTTTTTCACATTAACAAAGGTTAAAGTATTATTAAAAACAGAGAAAAACAAAGCAGTTATTAAACAGTCTTATCAAATATTTTGATGTAATTTGTTTAGTGACAAAATGTTTGTCAAAAGTTGTATTTTTAAATACTTCTCAAAAGGTGTTTTTTCCCAATAGCAACTTACAGCTTTTAAAGGCAGTATTATTGCAGGAACTTATCACTCTACGCACTGCTGGTCTTGGCAGACTAAAGACCAGTAAAATGGTTTAAAAAATGAAAATCCCACGGCAACAAGAACACATGCTGTAAGTTGTAAATTTTAAAGCAATATTGTCTATATTGAGTTTGGGTGGTTTTTTTAGCATTAACTCTGGTCAGACATTAGTCCCAGATCAAAAATTCCGTTAACTGAACAGTCTCTTTAGCCTTTCTGGAATCTACCTAGAAACCTGAAAGCTGTTTCAAACCTAAGCAAAGTACCAAGTTCATCCTTGTAGAATAAAAGCAACTAATACTTCCTTAGGTTAAGAGTATTACCTTCAACAAAAACCAAGCAAAATAAAGAAGAAAGTAAAAAGTCACCTGTGATACATTGTTTTTGCTATATTTCCAAAATTTGTTTTGGGACAGAAGCGACATTAACTTTTCCTCCAATGAATGCATCTCTTTCTTTGGCAACATGCTGAGCAACTTTTTTAAAGCTAACAAGGAACAGGTCAGAATCCGGAAAAATTTGGCTTCCCTTTCTTCTTCTGGTACAGTTCTCAGAAAGCAAAACAAACAAAAAAGTTAAAAGTGGATCACAAATAAATCAGCAGGCATCCCAAGTTTGTCTAAACTAAACTGCCTTCATTTTTTTTGTGTTCTTTTTTTTGATTTCAGGTGCCAGCTATGTAAGTACATAAACTTTCCATAGGTTCCAAATTACACTATAAAGTGTTAGGAAGAAAAACAGTTTCAAGTCATCTCATATTCCAGCTACTCACAAATGCTATTCTGAAAAGAGCTGAAACAAGAATTAGATAACTGCTAACAGTTTCAAAACCATTTAAACTTAAATCCCAAACAAAGTTGCTGGGATCTGGATACAAATAATCATTCTGTCTCCTGAAACAGAACTAAATTCACTACTTCCAGTGCAGAGAACCCAATAAAGATCAAGATTCAAAGGCTTAAATAAACATTTAAGCAGGCAAACATACTGAGGGTCACTGAGTGTATCAGCTGTTTCCTTCAGAAGGTGATCTTGAAGTACCTATGGGGGGAAAAAACAATGCATAGAAACACAAAGAAATCTAATACTTATATAGGAACAATGTAGTTCACACATTATTTGGAGACAGCCCTACAATAAAATTTCACAGCCTCTGAGTTGTCTTTCTAGTATTTTTAGAAATCCTAATAAACATGCTAGAAAAGAATTTGAATTAAATCTTCCTAATACTTGGTAAATTGCAGCCCTATGCCAATGTGCTCCTGCTAAAAAGAAGCCAAACAGAGGGCAAATCAGAACAGTTACATTTGCACACAATGGGCTGGCAATGCAATCTTTTACCTTTTTTTAATTCAGGCAATTGAGTATCATATCTGACTGGCAGAAGAGCATAAATCTCGGTCAGAATTAAACTTGTAGATGCTGAAACACTGCTCAGCATTCTTCATTCCTTTTTCACTGTAGGTAAACTACTCCAGCATCATTATTCCATCTGTCAGCAACATTATGTGTTGACTGACCATCATTACATAGGAATGTACACAAGGAAATTCACTATTCATTCCTTTGGTTCCAGTCATTCTCATCTCAAATCCAAAAACACAGATGTATTTTTTTTTCTCTACATTCTCTATTCTTCTTCTTTTTCATATTTCCTTTCAGAAGAAATTCATCCCTGTGAGGGTGGTGAGGCACTGGCACAGGTTGCCCAGAGAAGCTGTGGCTTCCCCATCCCTGGAAGTGTTCAAGTCCAGGTTGGACAGGGCTTGGAGCAACCTGGTCTAGTGGAAGGTGTTCCTTCCCATGGTAGGAGATGGAACATGAAGACCTTTCAAAAGTCCCTCACAACCTAAATCATCCTATGATTCTCTTCACAGGGGCAAAGTTTCAGATGAGAAAGAAATTTAATTGTGATGAATAGATGGGGGAAGGATGACTTTTAAACTTTTAACAGAACTTGATACATACAAGCCTTAAAGAAATACAAAAGTATAAACTCACATTAAGAATTTCATCCTTACAGAATACTAAGGCTTCAGGTTGTTTGCTCGAAGGAAAAGCTTTTTCAAAAGCTACTTTTGCAGCAGAAGCAGCAGGGGAGTAAGTGTCACACTGAGCAATCAGCCAGTAACCCATGATACTTTTTAAGTAAGGAGCTAAGTGTTTTTTTACTTTAAGAATCAGTTGCTCGAAAGATTGCTGAGTTGCTTCTCGAACACGCCGATCGTGATCCTGTTAAACAAAGAAAAGAAGGAAAAAAGAGAAAGGTTTATCAGTTTAAGAAATGTACCTTTGATTTCAGGTACTTCAAGGCAAAAGTGGTGATTAAAAAGTCATGTTTGCAATTAACTGGATTTGAAACATAGATTTGAAAATAAACACCAACGACAAAAAAGTTTGGTATCCCAAGGTATGGGGAGAGTCCTAATTTAGTAGCATCATATTCCCAAAGTGTTCTACACTCAGAATTGTAACCCTCCCCTGATATCCCTAACAACAGCTTTTGTTTCCAATTTAGACAAATGTTTTACAGACAGAACAGGCAGGAGAAAGAGGAAGCCTTGAAGACATCTTCTGAATTAGAACTACCATAAAGCTCTGCATTGTTATCCTTTATTTGCATATCAATTTACAACATCATGATTTTCTACACTCTTGACTCCAGAAAGGAACAGTAGGCATCCCTCTACGGGGTAAGAATAGTGATTCATTTTGTCCCATATTATGTTTTCAACAGTAGCCATTCTAGACAGCTTGGAAATACAGTAAATATATTGAGAAACTTATTGCTAGTCTCGCTACACGTGGTCTTTCCATATTTGGGGTTGGGGTTTTCTTTTAGTGTTAAGTCTGGTCAAATATTAGTCCTAGATCAATTAAATTATGTTAAATGAACAAACTCTCTTTCTGGAATCCACATAAAATAACTTTTCCTAAGAAATATAATACCGTCTTTTAAACATAAAGGTCCAACAGACCTATCAGGAAGTACAGCCCAGACATCAACAGTTCAAGATTCCACCCACTGCCAATACTGAAATATGTCCACAAAAAAAAGAACATTATTTTCCTTCAACTTGATGTTTCTCCTAGATCAAGTCAGTAATTCCAACAAAGGTAAATATGTCAATAAAGACCATCTTAGAGGTAGCCACAAGAAGTATATAGATAAGTTTTTAATTTAAATACTTTAATACTTACGAGTGAAATTTTACAATAAATTCTCGGCCAGTAAGGAAGAACACCTTTAACAACTTCTGCTTCTCTTTCCTTGCACATTGTCCCAAACTCTTGCATAGCCTAAAGTCAAAACATCAAAAGCATGACTTAAGAAGTCAGGTAGATATGCTCTGTAATTTACTTGTTTGTGTCTGAAACTGTAACTCCCTTTTCCAAAAATCAATTCATTTCTTGGAAATTAGCATCTAATAGAAATAACTGCATGATGGACCTTGCTATAGGTTATCCAAGATATCTTCTGGATTGCAGTTCTAACAAATTCACCAAAGTGAAATTAGTGTTAGTTACTTCCTCTTCCTCTTCCACCCTTAAGAAATCTGTATTATTCTCTGATTTAAAAAAAATAATTATGGGGGGCAAAGGATACACCTACTTTTAACTTAGTTGTGATATCCCTTTTAGAAAGTTTTCGCAACACCATTCGGAAATCAGCATCCACGAGGCTGTCTATTTCCTCTGCTCCTTGAATTGCAGGAACATATCCTAGATCGCTCTGAGACGTTCCAAAGCCGATAAATCCAGGCACTGTTCCACGTTCTTTGGCAAGGAGCTCTGCAGCTCGGCCACTGCTAGAAGGCTGACAAAAAACAGGGACAGGAGTCAATTATCTATTTAATTTTATTTTGCACACATCATGCATTTGAAAACATGCTCCTATTTATATTGTATAATTAACCTTCTAATTAAAATAAAGTCTCACAAAGTAGAGTCCACCTGTGATTTTAACATAGAAGTTTGACCCGGAAAATTATTCTTCTCCTTAGGATCAGGCGGAGACAGTTGGGGCTGCTCAGCCTGGAAAAAAAAAAGGCTCCAGGGAGCCCTCATAACATCCTTGAGTATTAGCAGGGAGCCTACAAGGAAGCTAGAGAGAAGTCTTCACCAGGAACTGTAGTGATAGGACAAGGAGGAATGACTTCAAATTGAAACAAAATAGGTTTAGATTAGGTATTAAATTCTTGTCTATATGGGTGGTGAGGCCCTGGCACAGGTTGCCCAGAGAAGCTGTGGCTGCCCCATCCCTGGAAGTGTACAAGACCAGGTTGGATGGGGCTTGGAACAACCTGGTCTAGTGGGAGGTGTCCCTGTCCATGGGAGGGGGTGGGACTGGATGAGCTTTAAATCCCTTCCAACCCAAACTATTCTGTGAGTGTATTTGATTATTCTGTGAATCAGAATTGACTTTTCCCATAGTGCATGAATACTTATGGAAAATTTCATTGCTTTTATTGCTTTATATTGCTTTTTTTGCTATACAAAAAAGCCTAACAGAAAATTCCTTCCGCAAGCAAACAACTTATTAAGGAACTATAAACTATTTATTAAGAAACCTCCTTCACTATTTCTGGTTTTCCTAGTTCTTATAATGGGCCAATAGAGCTCCCAGGGAATGTTCCTTTTTTTCTCTGAACAAAATAAAAAACACATAGATAAAATAAAGGATTCTCCCAGTAACCGAGTGGCCAAAAATGATTTAGAGGAATGGAGCAAAAGCATGCATATGTAACAAGTATAATAAATACCATCACACAGTATGTGTTTTAGAGCTCAGCACCTCTTCTAGTTTACCCCATCTGCTCATTGTATTATTGGCTCAGGTTTTTTCCAACCACACTCTTTTCGAAAGATTGCCCCAAAACTGACCGATGCTTTAATGTCCTGTGGGACATCTCAAAATGCAAATACCTTTTATTTCCTAATGACAACAGCAGTTTCGCCAGCTTGCGGGGTTTAAATCACCTTTTCTGCATGTGAGCTGTTAAGGACATAGTGCTTTTCGTTCTCTAGTCCTCCCTAAATCCAGGGAGGAATTAGGAAACCTGAACACCAGACTTCTCCCACAATCCTGAGTGAGAGGACAGATGTCACATCATCTCTGGCATTTTGGCAAGAGCGTATTCTAAGACTCTGCACAGAAAACCACACCGAATGTGCCACCGTCACCTCGCTGAATCTACACCCGCGGTGATTTTGCTGCCCCTCTCCGTACAAATACCGCAGCAGCAGCAGTCCACTCCCCTAAAGCACGACCCAGGCCGAGAGGCGGCCCCGGGCCCGGCCCCAGCTACCACAGCCGGGCCCGAAGACCGCGCTGCCCCGCCGTGGGAGCCCGCGGCCCCCGCCCAGGGCACCCGGAGCGACGGAACCGCGAGCCCCCGAGGCCTGGGCCCGGCCCCGCCACCCTCCGGCCCCGCGGGCCGCGCTCACCCGCAGGTTCCCCTTGGTTCGCTGCTTGTTCTTGCCCCCCATGGCGGCGGCGGCGGCGGCGGCACCGGGACCGCGGCCCGCCCGGAGCCACCGAGGGCACCCCGACACTTCCGGGGCGGGGCGGCGCGGAGCGGGAGGGACGGGTGGCCTTACACTCAACAACATCCTCTAAAGAGGGGAAAAAAAAAAAAAAAATCCACCCATCTTAAACTTCGAGTGTGCTGCGGGGCCTTCACGGAGCCGCGGCTTTCTTGTACACTTAAAAGGATTCTGGATTTGGGAAAGTTTCACACACGCTTGGTGGGTGAATATCATCGCTGTGAAGTATCCCTACGAAAAGTGTTCCAGGTCCATACCACAGTGGTGAATGTTAGCGACTTCACTGGATGTGTACAGAAACATTTAATCGATTTTTAATAAAAATATTTAATCCAAAGAAACCGATGTCTGCTTTTTCTCCCACGGGATTTAGATACAGTATCCACAAAATTAGCATTAATTGATGCAACTTTGTTGAAATCCCATTCAAAAACACACGCAACATAATGCACTTCATATTACAGGTCTGAAAACTTGCGAACTCAGAAGGCTGAGGATCGTTTCAGAGTTTTGGAGCATGCTATAAGGGAACTCAATCCTTGGTACACTGCTGCTTTTACAGAAACCAAAATACCAAATGTAGTGGAGCCACCAGGGTATCTATCATACCTGCACACACACTTTTACCTAAAGAAAATTCTTATGCCTCAGAACAGGCATCCTAGCTCATCTTGGTAGCATGAGTAAGATTCTTGTAAACTTGCTCCCACCCTTTGTTTTGTTTTTTGGTGGGGTTTTTTTGTGGGTTTTTTTTTTTNTTTTTAATAAAATATTGATCTCATGGCTTACTAAAATTTCAGGTAGAAAGGAGATTGTTTTTAAAAAAAGTTTTCATGAAGTGTATGTAAACAATAGCAATTAATGCAAACATCATGTTCTCACTCCTGAGATACCCACACTGCATTTTTGTCTTTTCTTATTTGTATATTCATTCGCCATATTCCATCTGTTCATCCATCTATAGTTCTGTAACTGTCCAGTAGGTTATCAAACACATTTTCTTTCCTATGAAGTAGGCATGTACCCTAAATCTCCTTAACACCAGAAAGCGCATCAAGCATTCATACAGCCATTTTCATTACTCAGGATATCTGGATATTTGTTTTCACTGAAAACAGGATTCATCACATAACTCATGAATTGTTAATTCCCTCTCTGATCAACTGCTGCAGAAGAGCTAAGAAATCTGTTACAATGATTAAATTAGAAACTTAGGTGCTGGGATCTGTGCTGATCTTCAACCCTTTCAATGCCCTTCAACCCCAAAGTACATTTGAAATATGTCAGCACACCCTTTTTCTTCTAAAAAATGATATAGTTGCCCCAAGTCCATATGATTTCCCCTGGCACCATGTGCATCAAAACATTTTTCTTCCAAAGTGGGGAACTTTCGTTGCTTCTGGATCTCTGCATGTCCTCCACCTTCCAAAGAAACATCTTCTCTGTGCCGAATTAGAATTCTTTTCCATGTTAATCTTCTTACCCTGAAAGCAATTGGGGAAATATTAATCTATCTATAAAATAAGGACTGTTTTAGGAAATCCTATGGAATAAATGCTATCACAAAAGTCAATAAATTCTATTTGTGTATATATATTGACAGAGATAATGGTTCATGAGCTGGTGATAGAAATACTACTCACATGCAAACCCTCTCATAATCAGAAGCCTGGGGTTTTATATCCCCTCAGGACCGAAAAACTTCAATGCCATTCCTCACAAAATAATTAATGAGGATGTGGTTTCCATCTAAGGGCTCGCTTCTGCCTTCCCTCTACTAAGAATTCTCACAGAGTCTTAGCTGATACAATCAAATTACAATGCTTATTTAGTCTGCACCACCCAGAAGGATAAATGATGGCAGCAGAATTAAGCACGAATGTGAAGTGATGTTACAGCACACATATCTAACAAGTGGGATACTGCAGTCCATCTCTATAAAAGTGAAACACAGAGGAAAATAAAACAGAAATAAATGTGCACCATGCAGTACTGGTTACTTTGACTGTTGCAACCAACAGTACCGTGGATATTCAGAGTCGTACATGCATTATTATAAATAAAAATACTTCTCAGATCTTCACAGCTTGGCCAGTGGTTGGATTTCCCACCTTCTGGCCACACGTACAAGACAAAATGCAATATTCTAACTACTAATGGCATTTAAGTACAAAGAAGAACTAACCTTGACCAGAACTCTTCACAACTACTTTGTAACCCTTCTACACAAACAACACCTGGCTTCCCTGGCATGCAAAACCCTGACAGAGAAAGCTCCTTGGCCCAGTCAATAATATTCTTTCTTTTTTGCTTGTTGTAAATGTGATGACTGTAGATCCACAATCGAGTGAACACGGTGACTTCTGACTGTGTGGCATCTGAGGCTGTCACTGAGGAGGATGAAAGGTCTTTGTCAATGTAAGCAGCTGCGTGATCTTTAACCCATTCCCTTGCACTCAGCATGCAGGGCTCGCCACTGAAGTTTTGCATCAAATATGTTTTTAGATCAGAGTTCAGGAGAATCTGCTGAGAGCGGCTTAATAATGATGACCTAAAGAAAAATATAAACGTATATAAATACATATGTGTTTACATTTTAGCATGTTTTTAAAAACACAGAATAATAGAATCCTTAGGTTTGGAAAAGATATCCAAGATGTCAAGCCCAACCTTCGACCGATGATCACCTTGTCAACCAAACCAGTGCACTGAGTGCCACATCCAGTCATGCACTGAGCATGTCCAGGGAGGAGACTGCAGCACCTCCCTGGCAGCTCCTTCCAATGACTGACCACCCTTTCCATGAAGAAATTCTTCCTAATGTCCAATCTGAACATCCCCTGGCACAGCTTGAGACCATTTCCTCTCGTCCTGTCGCTGCATCCCTGGGAGGACAATCTCCACCTAACTACAGCCTCCTTTCAGGTAGCTGTAGAGAGTGGTAAGGTTCCCCGAGTCTCCTTTTCTCCAGACTAAACCACCTCAGCTGCTTCTCATAGGACTTGTGTTCCAGACCCTTCCCCAGCTTCATAACTTATCAAACTTTTGCTTCAAGCTGCCAAGAAAATCAGGCATAATTAGATAATATGCACTTTCTATTGATATTTAACTCATATTAGGTATGAAAACATCTTAATTAGTATTTAATTGGCATGCTAACTCTTGAATTCACAAACAGCACTACCAATCTGTAAAACAAAATCAAGAAAAAAGTACTTGGAAAGTAAGTATGGCAGCTGAACAAACTTCCTGTAATATACAAGTCTACTTCTTTAAACAGAAATTAAAAAAAATCAGAAGGCTGGAAGTGACAAGGGAAGAAGAAACAGCATTGTGACAAGGGAAGAAGAAATAGCATTGTGACAAGGGAATAAGACCTTCAACTATTTCTTCACCCCTTTAGTTAGTCTTAAGCTTTATCAAAACGGACACATCCTTCTTGAGCATCAGACCGATGACCAGTATCTACATCTAACCCTTTCATGGGTTAGATGAACACAGGTGATGGTTCCTTCACGCTTTTTCCCATTCCCTCACCTATTTGCTGAGCACACCAGAGAAATCATAAGCTTGTGTATTTGTTTTTTCTTCAGCACTGTTGTCAATCTGGCTTAATTCGGCAGTAAACCATAAAAAAAAAAANAAAAAAAAAAAAAAAAAAAAGGCTGCTTTCTCTGATCATAACCGTATTTGTGCAACACACCCTAACTTATAAACGTTTTTATTGGCAGTCATACCTCACGGTAATTTCTGGGAGAACAGTTGGATATTTAAATGGTAAAGCACAGGCCATAGAGAATTCCACCTAAAAACAAACGAACAAATATTTACTTCACATAAGCCTAAAATCCCACAATGTAATGAAATATTTTTTTTAAAAAAGGTGTTTACAATACCGTAGAAGCATTAGGCACCTCTGTTTTTACATTCAGTATAAACTGAACTTTTGAAGATGGCACCTCTGCAGACTCATTTTCAACACAGTGTTTCAGTTCAGCTAGAGCCAGTTGGTCTGTCACAGCAAACTCCTCCTCATAAGGAAACATGCTAGATAGTAAATCTAACTCTGAAATTTGTATCTCTGCTTCTTCTTGGTTGGCCATTTCTGTTGTTCCCTGAGCAAAGAAAAAAATCAGGGAAGAAAGACACGGCCTGAATATGGAACAAAGTTCATTAACTACTCTTACGCAAATCATGTTACAGAATCACAGAATATGCTGAGTTAGAAGGAACTCACAAGGATCACCGAGTCTGACATCTGGCCCAGCACAGGATAATCACAAGAGTCACACCCTGTACCTGAAAAGCACTGTCCAAACGCTTCTTGAGCTCTGTCAGGGCGGTGCAGTGACCACTTTCCTGGGGAGACTGTTCCAGTTCCCCAACCACCCTCTGGAGGGAAGAGCCTTTTTTTTAATATCCAGCCTTAAACCTCCCCTGACCTAGCTTCATGTCCTGCTCTCGGATCCTGTCACTGGTCGCCAGAGAATGCCTGCCCTTCCACTTCGCCTCACGAGGAAGCTGCAGACTTAATGCATATTAATAGCTACGAACAAGCCCATTATAACCGGCTGCGTGATCGGCAGTCTGGATCACGCACACGCACTGACAGCCCACGCGGTTTGCACTGCCCTGAGGTGGGACAGAACGCGCTGGTGCCAACATCTTCCACACAGGGCTGCTGCTCAGGTATCCCGAGCGCTGCCCCTCCAACACCTCGCTCCCACTCCCCTTGGACTAGAGAGAAGCGAGAGGTCAAGCCGGCGTGAGCCCCGCGCATGCGTGCACGACTCACGTTTCACGCCCCACCCCCGGTCACAGCCCCACAATGCAGCGCGCCGGAAGCGCGCATGGCAGCCGGTGACCGCCACCCCGCCACCGGTGATTGAGGTGAGAGGTTGCTGTCTGCCCCGTCTGGTGGAGTCATGCGCCACCAAGTTGTTCGCCCCGCCGCACCGGTAGGTGAGGGATGGGAGACCCCGGGGGCGCCGCCACGCTCCTACCGTCACGGCCACCCTCCTTCCAGTCCGGGACTCGCTCCGCCGGCGCGCTGCTGCCGCTGCTCCGGCCGGGACACGCGATACTCTCGATTGGCTGCGGCAGCTGTCAGTCATGGCGCGAGCCAATCGAAAGCAGGCGGGGCCGGCCCCGCCGTGGAGAGGGCCGGGCTCGGCTCGGCTCGGCTC
>VZDJ01000090.1:11974075-12016824 GCA_008694505.1 Cyanoderma ruficeps | reverse complement strand
GGGAAATGCCGGCTGGCGACTGGGTCCAGCCTGCTGCCCGCCGCACCCCGGGGTTCCCCAGGCGAGGCTCAGGGCTTTTTTTTCAGGGTGTCTGTCAAACGCAGGTGCACGTTTGGTAGTTTACAGGCTGCTCTATCTTACATTAAAAAAATATAAAATGATTCCGTCGTTTAGGCTGTGCATTTCCTGGTGTGGGCTGTGCCGTGGAAAGTGATGCAGAGCCTGTTGGACAAGTCTGCCCAGGCACAGCGTGGATTAAATTAACAGCCCCAAGTGTCGATGCTGTCCTGCCTTCCCGGCAGGAACAAGGACAATTTGGAAAGAATTTTATTAATTAGAAGTTGTTTATACAAGATCAAGTGTTGTAGCTTTTTGCAGAAAAAAGTGCTGTAGAGGAAGGTTGTTGGATGAACACTTACTTCTTTCTCTGAACAAGTTAAATGCCTAGTTGCAAAAGTTGATGATTCCGCTCTTGGTGAAGTGGCTGCCAACCAGCCACCAACAATTGCATCATCTACCCTGAGAGTGCAAACATGCAAAAATGCTCGTGTTTGTAAATGGCTTTTCATACAAAACGTCCTCTGTGAGTATCGAGCCTAAGCTCTCCCCAGCTTAATTTTCCTCTCTGATTCTCTTGGTCTGGCTTAATTTTTTGGCTATGACAGCTCCAAGCAGACAGTTGAGCTCTAGGTCTGGTGTGCTGCCAAGTACAAACAAAGAAATGGATTTGGAGAGGTGGATTGATACAGATTTAGTGCTGGTTGTATTTACATGAAGGGTGGACAGCAGGGTTAAGCTAGCCTGCAAAGATTACAGAGACTTGATTTTGAACCCTTGTAGCTTCCTTGTTTTCATTGTACAACATATGTTGAGTTTTAAATTTACCGTAGATTTTTGGATGATTTGACAGGCTAGAAACTAAAAATGTTGTATCACACTTGCAGTAGCCACCTATCTGAAGCCAAGCACTTGGCTTAGGACTCTCTAGTGGCAGGTCACTCTTGTCGAGAAGGGTCCACAGGTATAGTAGATGACAGACCCATCTGAATTATTTGCTTGATATGTGGGGAAGGTGATGATAAATCTTCCCCTGTAAAGAAACTGAAAAATCAGAATGCTCATTGTCTGTAGATTTTCAAATGTGCTAAGAGTATTTTACTTGTGTCAGACTTCATCAAAGACACAGGGAATTTGCAGTAAACAAAATGAAAAGGTTGCAAATGCTTCAAGATTTAATTGGGACAAAACCAATTCTTTTTCATAAAATCCCTGTGGTGTTAATTAAAGTCCTTAAGGTTTATTGGATTTTTGATACTGAAATTTACAATTTTGTTATTTATGCAATGCTTTTGATTTAACATTTTAAACCATTTGGGGTTTGTAATTCACACGGTGATCTCGTCTATACAACATTTACAATTATTTCATGTTAAAATATAATTAATTTTTTTTGTTTTGAAAACGTCAAATTAAAACAAGTTGATTCACCTCAAGGGACAGCTTGGCCATAGAAATAACTTGTGTAGCAATGAACAAGGAAAACTAATGTTACTGTTCTTCTAATCTTACTCTTCTTCTTTGTTAGGTCACTGTTCCTTTTAGGAACAATTACAGACAACAAATATGGGAAAGAAACGCATCAAAGGCAAAACTGCACAGTCTGATGAGTCTCCGGATACACTGAGTATGTTTCTCGGGAGAAGTCTGTGGTCCTAATGTTTCTTTTAACCTCAAAGAAGGCTTGAAAGCTGATTAACATTAGAAGGCCTTCACACTAGTCACTGGCTTTGAAGTCTCATTTACAAAATCTGGATTTTTAATTGAAACTCAAGTCTAGCAAGAAATATTGTTGTCATGACTTTTCTGAGTATGCTAGAAAATAGTAATAATCCTGTCTTGAAAATTGAGATTAGTTTCTGGTTTTTCAGGAAACTCAAGCACACTGTTCTTTACTCGTACAGATTGTGTAAAATTACTCAAAATATAAAGGGTTTGTGAAGTCAGATGACAAGCTTAAGTTGCATTTTCCTAGTGAAAAGTTTGTTGCAGAAGATTCTTGCTTTAGCAGTAAAAGCTGTGACTAAAATACTTTTTGTGAAGCAATTTGCCTCTTTTCCTAGCAGCTAATTTGGTACTTACTCTGGACACTTCAGCTCTTAGAGTGTATTTTGGTTAAAACCTCTTCTTTCTATTCTTCTGTTCTTAATAGTTCCTGATCCCAGATACTAAATTTTATTCTCCTAGCTCCACTGGATCTCACCTGTGCTGAATGTTTTTTGTGGGGTTTTTTTTGTCTTGTTTACCCTAGTTATTGTAGCTTTTGTTTTTACTTGTGCTGTGTAGCATTCTCTTCCGCCACCTTATCTGTCAGGTCTCAGATTGTGTCTTTCTCATCTTTTTTGTTGATCCCAGCTGGAGAAGTGAGTTGAACCAGGTTAATTTAGTTGGGAGAGAGAGCATTTAGAATTTGAGGAAGCTTGGTGGGATGGCCTGTTTAAATCCGTTCTGCTTTGGTTTCCTAATTGTCCTGGTCTTCTTGTGTTAGCTTCTGTCTCTAATGTATGCCTGTTTTCTGGTTTGGTTCTTGGGGGTGTTGGGAGCTTTTTTGTGGAGTCAGGGTCAATGTCTACTGTAACTGTTCCTCTTTTTCTCCTGCAAAGAGATCAGAGATGCTGCTGGCATCTCAATTTTTTTGTCTATAAATAGGGTATCTTATGATGACAAAGACCTGTAAAGCCACAAATGAAACTAAGGGCAAAACAAAGGACTGATCATGGTGAATAATTCCACTGTAACAGTAGTTGGCAATATACAAATTTTTTTGGTTTGGTTTTTAAGTGACAATTTTGAGGTTGTAGATGAAGCTTATGTTTTCCAGAAAAGCTAAAAGAATGCTGAATATCTGTGTTTGTCTCTTGTTGGCTAGCATTTGCACTTGGATAAAATCCTGTAATCTTGGATAGGAACAGAACTATAGGTACAAAAAATTTGGACCAATTTCAGCTTAAGCCAATAGAAGTTTGCAGTCTTGAGGCTGTAATCTTGCCTCAACAAAGATGGATTCAGAGCTGTCATAGTACCTGAGCAATATAAACACCTCAAAGTAAAGTTTAGGATGTAGCAAGAGTATACCCAGATTGTGAATGGTGGTAACAAAATATTTCTTTCTGATGCTCTGAAAAATTGTCCACGTTTCTTAGGCTCTAGAAAGACTATCCTAGCTTCTGGATTGCTGCCTGTGTCTTCAATGCTTGCATTTGTCATGCTACCTACATCCTCCTTGTGCTTTTTAATTTGTAGAACCCGTGTGCAAGCATACTCGTAAAGGACTGGACCAAGGGCATGTGAGAAAGGCGCTGCAGAATGTGGAATGGCGTGTTTGTCAGGACTGCAAGGCAGACAGTAAGACACAAGAGAAGGCTGAGGAGGAGGCTGATGAAGGCACTTCGATATGGTTATGCCTCAAATGTGGCCATAGGGTATCTCTTTTGTTGTTCATTTGTGTTAATACCTTTCAGTGTCTTGTAATACAGTGGAACAAGAGAGTTTCTAATTAAACTCTTATATTCTCTCTTTTTTTTTATTGTAAAGATGGTGGTTCCTAGATGACTTTATATACTGTAGTGTGATTTAAAAATGTCTGCTCTAAATGTCAAATAAAGTACTTGGAAGATGTCCCAAAGGCATTTAGCAGGCTTAAGGCTAAAACACCATCTTTAGGACTGGTTTTCCTAAAAAGTTTGAATTATTTTTCCGAGAAAATAAAAATGCTTCTAATCTGTGATTTTTTTTACAAGATCTTAATCCTTACATTTATTCATGAACTGTGCATGCTGTAGTGGTTTTGGTTCTGTTTCATTCTTTCAGGCGTTCGGACTGGAATTTATTCATTAAATGTTCAGTTCTGTAGCAGCTTTATTCTGCACCCAGTAATTTATCCATCTGCAGAAATGAGTATTTTGAAATAGATAGCCATCTGTTGGTCCCAATTAGTTGAACATAATTGAAGTTTTCATTGTAATAATTTGTTTTCACTCTGACTTTATGTATGTTTCATTGACAGTCAAATGGATTTTGTGACACTTGTGGTTATCAATATTGTAGGGCTGTGACAGAAATTCTCCAGACCAGCATGCTTTAAAGCATTATGAAACACCAAGATCAGATCCCCACTGTTTGGTTCTCAATCTGGACAACTGGAGTGTGTGGTGAGTTTGTCAGGCAGCACCAGACAGAGCTGGAGGGCAACAGGGGGTGGAATATAATTTGTCCTTTCTTTGTGAATTCTAAGATTTCTCTCTAAGCATACATTAAAGTGTTTCCAAACATGTAATTTCCAGATTTGAAGAATAAGTGTAATTTTCTTGTAAAATTTATGATTAGAAAATTTTCATAATTAAGGTTGGACTTCACCAACTAGTAAATGTGGTTGACTTCATGTTTTACTGCTTTTATTTGGTCAGAGTACTGACACATGGAAACAAATGTTGATCTGTAGCTCTAAATCTTAAGTTTTGACCTTGGGAGAGGGTTCTTTCTGATGTGTACTTAGTGACAACCTTACTTTTATCTCCTTGGTAAATACAATTTTTTAATACCACATATAGACAGGAAACACAGCTAGAATTACAGAATACTGCTGGATCAAGCAATACAAAATCCATGTCCCTGGTAGTTTTTGCTTCTCTCAAAAGTAATGATACACTTGTATATTTAAGGGGAACTCTAACTTTCTAAACTGTGCTATACAGAAATACTGTACTTGACATAAAGAATTATTGTTTTGCTTAGTAATGTGGTTTTGCAACTTAATATCTGTCATTATGTTCATTTTATATAATGTTATCTCTTTACTTGATCATACTTGGCACTTAGGTGTAATGATCACTACTTTTAATGAATTCTAGAATGCAAATGGACATTATTAGTAACATTATTACTAATGAATCAGTGAACTTCTCTTTGTGAATTTAAATTAGTGTTAAAATTGTTGGTTTGAAGTGCTCTATTTTTCCTGGTTTTTAATCAAAATATTTGCAAATGGGAGGAAGTTATCCAAGTAAGATGTTTTGGCTTCCTTCTAGAATTTCTTGGTTGTACAGACTTGCCCAATAAATTATTCAAAGATTGCCAGATTAGCTATAAATTAGTTATAAATCAAACACAAGTCAATAACTGTATTTCAGAGTGAGCCTAGTACAAAAAATCTGATCAAAACTGCTTTTGCTTTTATTAATGATGTGAATATGTGACCAAATCTCTCTGTGGTTTGCATGCACATATGGTTCAAATTGGATATCAGTAATAACTGTAAAGAGTTTAAAACATGTTTTGGAGAAGAAAGGAGGAGTTCTAGGAATTCACTAAGTTCTGCTCTTTTGGGTTTACAAGTGCTGTCGTACTCATTTTCAGTGCTGGTCAAACAGCCATCACTAACAAAACCTTTTCCAATCCCTTGATTCTTTCAAGGTTGTCTACAATTTTTTTGACAAGTAGAAGGTTATGGTGTTAAAACACACCATGGAAGTAACGATCCTGTGTTATTCCAGGAGTGAGAATGTCTATTTTTATGATTAACCAGATAGACAATAGATAAACAATCAGGGATTCAAAAGCTGAGCCAATTTTTTAAATGAGATATGAGGAAATGTGATGAGTATAGCTAATGCCAGGGTTGCTAGAGATGTGGGGAAATGCTTTGCTGCAGACTTCCGCTTCTAATGTCAGAAAATTGAGTCTGACTTATGGGGATCCTGAAGTCTGCCTAAGAACTGTAATTGGTGTTTTTCAAAATGCAGAGGTATCAGTACCTTTTGCCACTTCTTCAAAGGGTTGACTGGGTGGAACTACAAAATTGGTATGTGTAAAACTCCTTCAGCTGTTTGTGTTCTGTCAAGGTTTTACCCTTCTTGAGCCTTTATGACTGCAGCTACTCCCACAATTTTCTCTAAAGCACATTAGTGGCATAACTATACACTTTTTTGCACATAGAGAGACAAACAGGGTTTCTGTCAGCAGTAGAAAAGTGAATTCAGGTCTGCAGGTTTAAGGGTGGACACTTGAATTATTTCTTATCTGACTTAAGTACAATTAAGTATTTGCTTGACTAGAATATTCAAAATATTTTTCCATGCCATAATATTTATAAGTCATTTCTTTTACAGCCTGATGTCTTAGTTTCTTGAGTTTTGGCAAAATTTTCCAAGTTTTTCTTTTTCTTGCAGCAGGGTTTCTAAGCACATCTTTTTAGGCTAATTTACTTGTAAATTGCAACCACCAGTCACCAAAATAGTTTTTTAAAGATAATTTTTACATGTTTTATTTTTGTGATAAGTGGATTGAGTTCTTCTCTAAGACTTATAAATCTTACACTAAACCTTGTAATTTTATAACTTTGTGTAATGAATTGTGTCAAACAAGTAGTTTAGGATTATCAAATAATAGAAAAAAATAGGATTAATTGGTTTTTTTTTGGGGGGCGTCGGAGACAGGTGCTACCTATGTGATAATGAAGTTCCATATGAAACTTCAAGCCTTTTGGGCCAGACTGTGGATTTTGTTAGAAAACAAGTTGGTATTGACTCATCACGTGCAGGTAAGTAATTATAGTATAGATACAGTAAATCAGAAGGTCTCCTAAGTGTTGGAGATAGTACTATAAATCCAGGATTTACACTAAATTAGATTTAGCACTTTATGGTAAAGGGAAAAACTAATTTCTCCCCTTTTGTTATCTTGTCACAATTCTGATAGCATAAGTAATGTCCTACTCCATAGAACTAATTAGATCAGGATTTTGCTCAGCATCCCCTAAACTATTACAGACAAGACACACAATAATAGGAGGGGAAAAAAAAAGTTTTACTGTGACTTTTTGAAAAATGTGACCTTCAGTTTTTCTGTGAATAGACATTTGACTTTCAGTACTTAGGGTGCTGTGTTTATTCATCAGTGTTGCTCAGTCTATCTTGAGATCTAAAGAAAAATTGTCCTTGCTTAAGAATAATGAGATTTGATTTTTTCGGAGTTTTTTTGTGGATATTTGTGAATGTATTAGGAATGACTAAGTCTCCAGCTGATGCAGTACATTTTGTAATGGAAGGAGTAGTATACAGAGGTTTTGTTACTGAGTGTGTACATTTAGTATAGGCAGCTGCAGTGCTTTTAGGACTCTAAAATACTGTGTTCAGCCTGCAGTCTGTCAGTAAAATATGATAGTTTAAAATAAAACAAACCCAGCAAACCCTCCCTAGTTTCCATAATGGCAAAACTGGTTTTGTACAAGGCATTTTCACTGGAAAAATTGGAAGAATTTGCATATGAAAATAAATGCCATAGTAAATGACTGTCAGAAATTCTAACACTTGGCTGACATCACAGGCCCTGTGGGAAATGGAACACAGACATCCAGCAATGCTACGTGGCTGTATCTGAATTCAATTTTTTCAGCAGCTGAGGTTTTCCCACAGGGAGCAGAGTTTTTTGAGTGGTCAGTCTTTCCCAGACACACAGTTGAACTTCATATCAGTTGCCAAAATTTTCTTCTTGGGTTTGAACTGGAAAACCAATGAATACCTGGGTGCAGTTGTTCCCTGTTTCATGTGTTCTGTGTGTTATTGTCCATCCATCTGTTTCTTGTCCTGAGATTGTATTGTCTGTTTTCTTTGCTTTCTCTGAACTTGTGTTACTTGATTTAAAGTTACTATTAGCTCTCAGCCCTACTTACCAGAAACCTAATCAATAGCTGACTGCTCAACTGGCAGAACCAATGTGAATGATATCTTGAAAACTGCCTGGAACTCCCTTATAGCTTTATTAAGCAGGCTGTTGAAATTTTCAGCAATACATCAAAAAAATTTGCGGGAAAATACTTTTAACTTACCTTGAAGACTATAAACCTTTCAGTATCATCTGTTTACGTACATGAAATGAATATGAGAGTGCTTTGACAGTGGGAGCCTGTTGGATGTTGTAGAAAGCCCTCACATAAGTGATTTTGACAGGAATAAATTTGAGATAACACTTGAAGACTATCAGAGGATGTTGGCATGAATGGCTTGTGGCCCAGGAGAAATTTAATTTGCTTGCTGATTTGAAATGGTGTTTCAGGGGATCCTTGAATTGTTTTTGTTGGTTTTGTTCTGTTTATTTTTTAACTTCTGTTACCTAGACAATTTAAGAACTTAAACCAGTAGTTTTATATTTAAAAATTAAAGAATTAATTATTATATATAAACTCTAAACATAATAAATTGCTGCTGGCTGTAATAATCTTTCTTAGGCTATACCCTACAACTATGTTAATATGTGATATGTTTTTATTATTTTGGTAGGAAAACAAGACAACATAGAAGTTGAAAATAAAAAAGTAGAAAAAGACAGCAAAAATGAGCAAGAAAAAGAAGGTTCACTTAAAGAAGAAAATTCTCATTCAACTGCTAATGGAGAAGTCACTGTGAAAGGACTTAGTAACTTGGGAAATACATGCTTCTTTAATGCAGTGATGCAGGTACAGGACTTGCTGTCGTTTTTAGAAAAATTTGAATTGGAAAAAAAGCAACAAACAAAATGAAAAACAGCTCACACCAACCCTGCCCCCAGCATTTTACAGTGACACAATTAGAATGTGATTTTTTTAATGTCCTAGGAATGCTGGCTTCTTTCTAAAAATACTGTGTTGGCCCAGAGAAATATGAAGAAATGGAGCTGCAGGTTCAGACTTGCTCTGAGGGGAAATACAATAAACTGCCTTGTCTTTGAGGGACAGCATTTTTCACTGACATAAATTAAGCATGCCAACTTCTAGTTATTTTTTAAAAATATTAAATAGTCTGACACGTCACCCTTGTGACCTCTTAAGTATTCAAAGACCATGGGTGTTGATTGCAATAAAAATGTCTCAGTAACAGGAAATCAAACGTAAATATTGGATGAAAAAATAGAATAAGCATTTGCAGGCATTGCCATCTTGTGTGACTTGTTCAGCTAAGAAGTGTAGAATATACTGGTTCTTTCATGTGTATTGAAACTGACGTGATCTTGTGCTCTTTGGCTTTTGATACTGAAGCTTTACTCAAACAAAATTCCCACTTGCAGATTTTAGTAAACTGCTTTTGATTTACTTTTAAACAGTTTTTGAACCAAGCAAATACATACACCGCATTTTATCCTTTGATTTTTTAGAAACAGACACTGGTAGATACACTTGTCAAAAGATCGGCCTGTAGAAGAAAAATATATTTAGAGTTTCTGGAATATGAAGTAATGTTTATAGAGTGCATAGGAATTCCCATTATGGAATTGACCTTTAATAGATAGAGATTCTAGAGTGGTAGTTAACCACTTTGGTTCTGTGTTTGGGAAAATAAATTGCTGCTAAACTGGTTGCTACAAGTTCCATGACTGACGGAGTTCGGCTGCTATTCCTGTTATCCCCATTTTCCAATCTCTTTTTGTCTTTTATGTTCTACAGAATTTATCACAAACTCCAGTTCTGAGGGAGCTGCTCAAAGAAGCTAAAATGCCTGGCACAACAGTTAAAATTGAGTCACCTGAGCTATGCATGGTAATATGCTTTGACCTCCACAGTGTTTGTCCTCACCTTCCAGTCTGTTAGGGAAACAAGCAATACTTACCTGTCAATTTTAAAGCTGTTCCAGCTAAATACTAACAAGATTAGGATGTAACATCAGCAGGAGCTTCACTATTGATTTCCACGAAGCTGCTTCTGAAGTCAGTGGAGGTATTTTGTTCAAAGTGTAAGAGCAGTGAATCAATACTCTGTCGTAGGTGTGTGATGATGTTATTTAAAGGATGAAAATGTGTAATTCTTCCTATAGTGCCATGCGTCTAAATGCAAAATAGAAAATTAGAGGATGTCTGTAGCACTAACCTAAATAACACACCTGTCATTACAGTTAGAGTTTTGGATGGCAAAGAAAATGCACAACCTTTTTAAAGAAATATGGTTTTTTCTAGTAAAGGCAAGAAATCCAGACAGAAGTAAGCACTAAATAACTGAGTTTTGTTGTGATTTCATGATAAACCATGTGTTGTTTTTGTCAGGTTAACTAATTGCCATTTTGGAATTTTGTGTATTCTATTTGACAATAATGTTTTCAGAAACTGAAAAGGAAGAACTTACTGCTAAAGAATCTGCCACTGAATTAAGGCAAAACAACTCTGTTGCTTTTCTTTCAAACAGGAACCTCAGCTAATAAAACTTGATCAGCCAGGTCCTTTAACACTAGCCATGCATCAGTTTGTGACAGAAATGCAAGAGACAAAAAAAGGGGTAGTGACCCCTAAGGAACTTTTTGCTCAGGTTTGTAAAAAGTGAGTATCTGTACAGTTGCATGTCATAGTGAGTATGAAAATGTCTGTTGTTTAAGACTGCTAGTTTTTCCTCATTTTTTATCTCTAGCTCAGAACATAGCATATAAAATTTGTCGAATACTTAACAATTTTTGAAAGAAGAGCAAAATATAAATGAATAGCAGTAAAATGAAAGATACTCAGTGAAATACTGAGTAGCTGGCACCATATTTTTAGAAAATACTTTATGTAGACACTTGTTGCTTTTATATATATACATTCTGGAGACTTTGTTTGGTGTGAATTGTTTTTGCTTTATCTCTGAGTTCAATTATACTATACAATTTCATTTAACAGAGCAATACGATTCAAAGGTTATCAGCAGCAAGACAGTCATGAATTGCTTCGTTACTTACTTGATGGAATGAGAGCAGAGGAAATCCAGGTGAGTGCCAAAGTCATAGTTGTGCATACCTTTCTTCTTCATACCCCAGGCTCAGACTCTTTCTTCTACTGAGGGAAAAAGAACATACTTTCTGAGATATGTCAGCCTCTGTAGTGTGGTTGTGCTGTCCATAGCACTCTCTTGAAGCAAATTAGCAAAGAGAACACACAGAAAAAGTGGATTTGGAGTATGTGTAATCACCCTAAAGAATGTCCTCATGTCTTCATTTCTGAAACACACTTACAGACATTCCATAGGGATTTTTTGCCAGTTTTAATTTGGGCAAGTATTTAATCCGTAAACTGATTTTCTTACATACTAATTGGAACATTCTGGTTGCAACTTCTCAGTTGATTTTTTTTTTTTTTGATATCTACAAAAACTATTGGCTGGTTCTACAGGTATTTGTATTGTTTATATTGATTCTCTTAATTAGTGAAGATTATAGTTTTTCCTCCATCTGAAACACCTAGTAAAATGAAGTAGCTAACTGAATTAGTTTAGGAAATTTTACAGAGTATATTTGTTTTGAAAATTTCAGCAAATAAGTGTTGGAATACTAAAGGCGCTGAGTGACTCTAACAAACAAAATGAAGAAGAACTTAAAAAGAAAATTAAAGGTAAAATAAATTATCACAGCATCAGTAACTTGTAAAATCTCTTTTGTTGATGTATATAAAGTAATCTTAATAGTATCAGCTAAAAGATACATGTACAACTTTATGCCACAACTTGAGTATGTGTGTATCTAGAATAAGAGGCTCAATAGTTTTAGTCTATATTTAAATGTCCTGCTGAGCTTGGTGGCATTTCCTTCTTAACAGGATAAGAGAGACTTGTTTCTGAAGATATGATACATTAAAATATGTTTGGGCAATGATTAATCATTCATGTAAGAAATGAAAATACTAGTATGTGAATATAATTTATGCAGCCACTAATAGTCCATTGTTACTTAACAGTAGTATAAAAAAAATCCAAACAATGAACAGGAGAATTTTTAAACTTTTCAACATGTCTTAGGAGATGAGCTGCCAATTTAAATTCAAACTGTATTACTCTGAAATTACAACTTGAAGAAAATGGTTTTGTTTGTCAGACAAAAGTTGGTGCTTGTTTTTTAAGTTCAGATAGTTGTTTCAGTCTTGAGAGAAAACAGGAATTCTTACTGAGGTGCAGTACTTCTGAGAAAATAGGGAAATGCATTTGAGCAGAGAAAGTGGTAGAGGTATAGTTTAACCAAGCTGTGTTCTCAGTTTGAATGTGTTTTCAGTGCCATTCTTTTGATACACAAGATTTTTAATTTAAGAATCTTGCTGTACTTGCTATCCTGAGGAAACCAGAACAGGCCAACATGTTCCATCACACATCTTGCATGTTATATTCTCTGTTTTTATTCAGTATGCCGTAATGAACTTGGTTGTCAGTATATGTATGTAATATTTTTAAATTTACTATATACTTTTTGAATTCTCAGAATATGAAAAGAAAAAGGGAATACAAAGCTTTGTGGATCGAATCTTTGGTGGAGAATTAACCAGCACAATTATGTGTGAGGAATGCAGGACTGTAAGTAAACTCCCTGCTCTGAATAACCTAGAGTGTTATGTCCTGTAATCTGCAGGAGAACCCCAAAGTGACTGTCTATAGAAGTAAGACTTGACTAGCCACATGCTTTTCAAAAAAGAGCATGATTTCACTGGAATCTTTCTTCCCTTGTGTTTTAATCTTTCAGTTCCTTTGAAAAACCTTCCAGAAAAAGAGGTCAGCAACAGCAAGCTGCCTCTGCCAGAATTCCCTCCTAGATTCCCAGTGAACACCTTCCAGTGATACAGATCATAGAGCAAATTAATTGTTACGGGGCCCTTTTTCATTCAGGGGATTCCATTTTCCCCTTTCCCACAATGAAAAGAGCATGGGATTACCAGGAAGACAGTTAAGAAGGCACTACAGGGATAGTACATCCTGAGAATGGAGTAACTGAGTGTATTAGCAAATGGGCTAGTTGAACATCATGATAGATTACAGCTATAAGTCTCTTAGGCCCTAAGGTGCAGTCTCACTCGATAACTGAAATTCAAAAATATATATCCTGCTCATTTCTGTGGCAATGTGACTGCTGGATTTTTGGAAACTATTTGTGGAGGTAAATGAGCTATGTTTTACAGTTGTGTGCACAAGTGTAAGGCCTTGAATGCAAACATGCAAATACACCTATTGACAGCAAGCCAGCTGCTTCCAAACAAAACTAAATTTGACTCTTGATTATTCATTTAAAGGTATCCTTGGTCCATGAATCTTTCCTTGATTTGTCACTTCCTGTACTAGATGTTCAGGTAAGAACATAAGTGCTTTTTGGCTTATATTTTTTTTTATGTGAAAACACTTAGGCAGTCGTTGGGAAGAGCATTTAAGCTTCTTTCTAAAAGTCACTTTTGCAAGTCAAAATTGCACAGAAAGATAGAGAATAAGATTTTCCATGACAGTCATTCCTGTGAGTTGTAGCTCATAAATTGTCTCTGGAAAATCACACAGTTTGTTTGAATGCTTGGGGGTTTGTTTTCACTTTTTTCATCGATTTTCGTGCACTGAGTCCAAGAACACTTCTCCTAATATTCAGGTTATGAAATAAAGTTAAGAAATGTTGATAGGATAGTATGTGAATACTTATTTGATCAATCTCCAGACACTCAAAGTACTTGATTTGCTTTGTGTTTTGTATTGATAATCTGTATATGTAATATTTCAGATTTTTTGTGTAGCACTGCTTACTCATAAATATTAGAATGGAGTCCCCAGAGCCAAAGGGATCATAACTTCTGCTACAAACAAGTTTCATTTTAGCAGAAGCAAACAAATTCTGTGGCAGGCAGTCCAACTAAAAATATCTCTGCTTGTATAAAACATTACTCTTAAATGCATGAGATTTAAAAACATGAGATCTGTTAGAGGCAGAGGTGATGTTGCCCCTTTACAGGTTCAGGATTTGGCCCTTGATAACCTTACTTTTCATACTCTTTCGTTCTGTAAGTCCTTGTTTCATAGGGACTCTCTGGAGTGAGACACTCCTACCATTAACATCAGGGTGTGAGTTAGTTGTATGTTACATCATTAAAACGTAACATTTGAGCTGAAAACTCACATAACATCTCTGTTTCTGTGGTTGTTCTGTGGCTTTTTGGTTTTTGTAGAAAGTGAAAATTACAAAGAAAGAAAACATAAAAAAAACCAAAGAAAAGGAATCTGAAGATGAAGAGGATAAAATCAGTGACCATTACCTTAGGCAGAAAGATGAGCCCCCTGGTACAAGTAAGCACCTTCAGAAAAAAGCGAAGAAACAGGCCAGAAAACAAGCCAAGGTTGGTTTGGATAGGTCTTTAACTTTGTGCTTGCTATTTATGTTAAAATAAATTACTTTTGTTTCCTTATATTACATGAAGGAGGAGACAGCTTTGAATTTCTCCTCCTTCAAATGCACAAATGAAAAGACCAATTATACCCATGTCTTTGTTGTTAAGATGTTCTGTTGACCGTTGCTGTGTAGGAATAATATAATAATACCCAGTAAAATTTGTTGCCTGTCCGAAGTAGCCTTAATTTGTATCAGTGTGTTTTCCAGTCATTGATTCCAAGAATATTTACAAAACTTTAGAATAGAGACACAAGAAAGATCAGGAAGATAGCAAGGGCATCATTAGCTGTATTTTGATGATACTGTGTAACAAGGAGCAGTGGGAACTATGTCTGAGTGAGGATAAATTCAGTATTAGTGGACCTGAGCACCTCTGATCATCAAATCACAGATTATTCTTCCCCCTCCTGCCTTGTGCATCTATGGCATGCAACAAACATTCTGCTAAAGAAGCGGTAAGAAATGCTAAATATAATTTATACTTACTTTGGTTTTTATACTCTTGTTTATTATGTATTCAAATGTGCAGAGCCAACGCCGGCAGCAAAAACTTCAGGGAAAGGTGCTTCGCTTGACAGGTCTCTGCACAACCGAACAGCCAGAGATAGATGTCGAGTACAACCAAGAATCAGAGACTGAAGTAAGCTCTGAAACTCTTGATAAGAAGCAAGAAGAGGAATCATCACATGATTGCAAAGATCACAGCTTAACTCAGAAAGACTTGAGTATACAGGGAAATAGTACAGAAATTGAGAGCAGGCATGAAAATACAGGAAAGCCAGAACAAGAATGCGAAGAAAATGAGTCTCTCACAGATGTCTGTATGGAAGGCTTAGATTCTCCTACGCAGTTTGTCAATGGCCTTGACAACCTGTCTTTGAAAGAGGAGGATGATGACAATGAAGATGAGGAAGAACTGGCTACGGACTTTTCAAAACTCCACTTGGGTGCCAGTGAATCTGACACGAGCACCTTGGATAGCCTTCAGCCTGTTCCTAGCAAGACATGCGAAATATCTAGGGATGACCCCGAAACGGCATTTTGTACTCTGGCAAACAGGGAAGAGCTGAACCTTGAGGAAGATTCAATCCATCACTGTTTGTATCAATTTACCCGTAATGAAACGCTTACCGAGACCAATAAACTGCTGTGTGATGTGTGTACACAAAGGCATTGTGGACCAAAGAACAACATAAAAAGTATAACAAACTTTTTTAAAAGAAAACTTTAAATATATCCCTGTCTGCTTATTAAGTGGGTAAAGGGTGAGGGGGTTTATCCCTAAAGTGGTATTTGTATAACTTTGTCTTTCATTCATCATATTAAAGGGGAATGCTCAGCTTCTCATTCTTGTAGTTGATGACATTGTAACAGTTTAAATAGTGAAAATAAATTCCTGCTGTAACATTTGTTTTGATACAAAACACTTGTTTTAACCTTTGGTGATTTTTCTTTTCTGTAGGTGAAAAGAAATATGTTTATACTAATGCCAAAAAGCAGATGCTCGTCTCTCTAGCTCCTCCAATTTTAACCCTTCACTTAAAGAGGTTTCAGCAGGTAAGTAGCAGGCTGATACATCTATATAGCCTCAGGTTAATATGTATATGTGTATACATATGCATGTCGTACAAGCTTAACCTGAAAACATGCTAATGTTACTTTTATTTTCTATAAAACTTGTTTTTTTCCCCAAAGTTTGGAAAGCGTTAGTTGTGCACCATTGTGTTTTGTGGTCTTTGAGGCATTGAGGTGTGTTTTCCTGGAAGAATGTTCCCTTAATTAACTGGAAAACACTTTTTTGTGAGCCTATTCACAATATATTCCCTCATTATTCTTACTGCTTACTGTATTAAGCAGAATCTTAGCATTAATGGTTTCCTACTATTACAGCTCTACATGGGCTCATATATTTCAGTAGGTATAGGTAAATAGGATCCCTTAAGTAACAAATAAGTAACAAGTTGGCAGAAGTGGAAAAGAGGAGTCTGAGCCTTGTGGGGGAGAAGGAAGGATGAAAGCAAAGTAACTTAAGTTTTATTTACAGACATTGAAGTAGTCACTTCTTTATTCCCAAGTTGTAGAAAAAATTTTAACTCAGGGCTTTAGCTTTTCAAGAGAGAAGGAAGAAAGGAAAGGGAGACTGCCTCTTCTAAATTTAAACCTGTTTGGTGTTTTGGTCAATATACTTGAAAAATAAGGGAGTCAACTTTAATTAGTGGAAAACCAATTTCATATAGAAAATGGAAATTTGTAGCCTGTTCCAAGAGACTGTAATATGAAGAAAATAACATTTATCATCATCTCCTTTTGTTTTTCCAGTTTGATACTGGACGATTATTTGATTAAGGTGGGAGCACAGTTTGCATCAGTTCGGATGCTCTAAGATCTGATCCTCAGGCATGTTACAGTATCTGAGAAGCAAGAGTTGTCTTCATAGCTACTGAAGTGCATTAGAGCTGATTCTTTTTCCACTTCTGCTACCATTGCATTAATGTATGAGTGAGCTGAAGAGCCATCTTAACCTGTGCTCCAGTGCAGCACATGGGGGCAAGGAAATAATGCTGGAATACCAGACATCAGAGAAAAAAAATTTGCTTTTTCCCAGTTTTGTGTAATGTAAAACTAATTTGTATTGTTGAAACTTTTACTTGAAACTTTTAGTAAATAAGCACGGTTTTAATATTCTCCATTTTAACATTATGGGGTTTTCCCTCTACTTTGGTTGTTTAAGGCTGGATTTAATCTGCAGAAGGTTAACAGGCATATCAAGTTCCCAGAAGTGATAGACTTGGCTCCTTTCTGTACAGCTAAATGTAAAGTAAGTGGGAAAACAATCAGATTCTCCTTTCCCATGTTCTAATGTGCTTTCACAACAAAGCTGCATAGCAAAATCTTCATAGAACGCTTGTCAAGCCTGTTACTTTGTATGATAACTTCTACCTCACTGCTCATAACTGTAGTGCTTGCATGAATCTCTAATGACCAGTTTCCATTTCATCAGCAAAAAAAATCAAAGAGTTTACATTCTTCAAAACCCAGCACCTGACTGACATAGCTAAACTTGTGGTTTTCTAGAATGTGGCTGAAGGAAATACAAAGGTCTTGTACTCCCTCTATGGAGTTGTTGAACACAGCGGAACAATGAGGTCTGGGCACTACACTGCCTATGTTAAAATGAGAGCTATGAACAACCACCTCTCTGATCTTATCCTTCGAGGACAATCTCAAGGTAAATCATTAGAAATACTTTACAAATTATTTCTTACAGAATCACAAAATGGTTTGGGCTGGAAGGCACCTTAGACATCATGTAGTTCCAAACTCCTGCCATGGCCAGTAAGTTCTCCCGGAAGAATGAAGCTTGTGAAATCCTAAAAAGAGCAGCTGAGGGAGCTGGGAGGGCTTAGCCTGGAGAAAAGGAGCCTCAGGGGAGATCTTATCACTCTCCAGAACTGCCTGAAAGGAGGGTGCATAGTGAGGTGGGGGACCGGCTCTGCTCGGCTCTGCTCCCAGGCAACCATTTACAGGACGAGAGGAAATGGCCTTAAGCTGTGCCAGGGGAGGTTCAGGTTGCACCTTAGGAAGAAATGAAGACAAAATGGATAATTAAATAATTTAATTATTTAAATAATTAAAATATTTAATTTTAATAATTTAAAATAAAGACAAAATCGTTAACCATTGGAAGGGGCTGCCAAAGGATGTGGTGACATCCCCATCCATGGAAGTGTTCAGCGAACAACTGGATATAGCACTCAGTGCTCTGGTCTGGTTGACAAGGCGGTGATCAGTCACAGGTTGGACTTGATCTTGGAGGTACTTTCCAACTCAGTGATTCTATGATTGTACTCTGTGGTTCTCACTGAAGAACAGTAATAGAACTGAATGCTTCAATTCCTTGTAATAACTTTTACTCCTAAATTTTTCCTTTCACAGCTTTAGAAACTGAGCCAGTCAAAGGCCAGTGGTTCCACATCAGTGATACCCACGTACAACCTGTCTCTGTGTCCAAAGTGCTGAGCTCCCAAGCCTATCTTCTGTTCTATGAGAGGCTGCTGTAACTCAGAAGGGCCCTCTTGTGTGTGCAGCCACCTTCTTCGGAGGTCTGAGAGAAGGCAGACTTGCAAGTCATGTTAACGTGTTGGAGCTACTGTATAGCAGGAATTCACTTTATGCATTTTAGACACACTGACAAGTGGTTAACTTATACTTTTTCCAGTGTTTCCACTACTTTTCAGTAAAAGGTTTTTTTCAAAATTACAGCTTTGTGTTTTTGTTGAGTAATTTGGGTGTTGATATAAATCTTGATGAGCAGTTTTTTCACTTTAAAGCAACCAGCTCTACTTTTGAACTGTAGTTGATCTTGGCTCACCTGTGTTCCCATACATTTTTTAGACCTGGGTTCCAAGCATAAGAAGCTGTTTCTTCCTACACATCTTAAGAGCCAAGACAACTGCAGCTTCAGCTCTCTTTTCACTATTGGTTTATGTCCAGTAGAGGAGCCCTCAAGTTTGCAAATACTCCAGGAATTCTTTTGCTGGTGCTTTGGCAAGGCTGAGTGCTTGGCTCACTCTCACTATAGGCACTCTCATGTAGCCTTTCTGCACAGCAGGCGTAAGACCAGTAGTCCTGCACTGACTTGTAACTTTGAAGTTCTCTTCTCCACAGGCTTCATGCTGGCCTTCATGTGAATAAAATCTTGGCTCTTCCATGCTAGAGCAGCAGCTGCTTACATTCAATGCATTTTTCACAACAGCCTTACTAAGAAAATGGGCATCTTGTTCTTGTAAGTCTTAGAGCCATCAGCAGTGGCCCTCGAGCAGCTGACTATATCAGTATGCCAATCCTTCTGAAAACTTGCTGAGTTTATTTTTCAGCCTCACCAACAACTGACTATAAAGCCAGCGTTAGAGCTGTTGTATGGCTGCCTTATTTAGGCATAAGATAGTTCCAGACTTGATTTAGCCTTCCACTCCCTTCTGGTTGTGAGACAAGAGTAGTGCTGGCAAGAGTAGTAAAAGGATTAATTGTTGAAGTGGCTTGGATTTCAAGTGCAGTTCTCCTTTCAAGCTACTTGGAGACATAAGCTGTTTACTTCCCAAGATTAATCTTAACAGGGGGCTTCAGTTGAAAGATTCCAGCACTCTGTATCATGCTGGCTAGTGCTGCTCAGCATTTATTTTTAAGGTCATTAGAATGTGATGCAGTTCACTGCTGTCAGGATGCCCTTTTGAGACCATGGGGATTTAAAAGGGTGAGGTGAGAGATGCATGTAAAAAAATGAATCATAGAATCATGAATTGGTTCGTGTGGGAAAGAACCTTAAAGTTCATCCAGTGCCAACCTCCCAGTAGATCAGGTTGCTCCATAGCCCATCCAACCTGCCCTTGAACCCTTCCAGGCTTGGGGCAGCCACAGTTTTTCTGGGCAAGGTCCTGTGCCAGGACCTCACTGCCCTCACAGGGGAGAATTTCTTCTCTTTATTGACCCTAAATTTACCCTATTTCAGTTTGAAGGCATTCCCCTTTGTCCTGTGACTATATTCCCTGATGCAGACTCCCTCTCCAACTTCCCTGTAGCTCCTTCAGACACTGGAAGGTGCTGTGAGGTCTCCATAACCTCCTCCAGGCTGAACAGCTTTGACTTTCTCTGCCCCTCTCCATTGGGCAGGTGCTCAGTCCCCTTATCCACTTGGTGACCCTCCCCTGGACTCGCTCTAACAGGTCTCTGTCCTTCTTATGTTTGGGGCACCACATCTATACAGGGTGCTTCAGGTGGGCTCTCAGGAGAGGGCCTACTGAATGCAGATCTGCCAACAATTATTTCAACATTCATTTGACTGTTTACACTCAAGTACTGGCCAAGGAGCACAAATAAGACACCAAGAGCCCCAACGATGGTGGATCGTGAGCTCCCTGCAGCAGGCTCATGGTCAGCCTCCCTGCCCATTGAGTCTCTTGTGCCCGCAACAGGAACTGGTTTGTGATCTCCCCCTTTAACTCAGCCCCTGAGAAGTTCTGCCCCCTTCTGCACCAGGAGAGTGTCAGGCAGCCAGACACGGGTCAGCCCATCCCACCCACAGTGTCATTCATCCCCTACACAGTCACAGATTGGGAACGACAATGCCATGCTAGCTCCATATGAAGTAACTCAACATTTTAACAGTGAGAATGTTTATTGAGGTGTTTGACATTCTGCACTCCATTGGACACTGTTCATAATTTAAAGGCAAGAGCAAAGCATTGTGACAGGCTCCAACTGGGATATTAAAAAACTCACAAAGTCATGTCACTTAAGAAATACAGTTAAATTGTTCAATCATTTTGGTCTTCATCCCAGTCTTTCTTTCCTGATGGAGGTTTTGGGCCACCAGCTGGTTTTGCCATAATGATCTTGAAAAGAATAGAGAAGCAGAAAAAGCGAATGTTAAAATCAGGCTCGTACCCTTCTCCTACGGCCACATAATGCTGACTGCTAACATTCACTTCATGCAGCTTCCCTACTCTGAACCCAAGCCAGTGAAAATCCATCTAATTGAGATATTCACAACTTAGTTATTTTTTTCTTGAGAATGGTAGAGGCTGAGCCCTAAAAAAGGTATTTTACCTCATTTTTGCATGCAAAGTAAGACTTCCAGTTAGTCTACAGAAAGTGAGTGCTTAAATAGGCCAACAGCAAACTACAGAAGTGTGCACTACAGAAAGGAGGACTATCAAAGCTACTGTTCTCAATTATTGTCTCTAAGCATCACACTTTAGAACCATGAAGTCCATCAGTCCTACCACGTTAAAGCTCATTCTCTGCACTGGCTACATGGTCAAGTAAAGCAAATCTGAACCTGCACTTATCATCCCTTCCATGAAAATTTGGAGTTAGGAGCAGAATCCATTTGCAAAGGCACAAATACAGGATGTAGCAATCAGCACACAGCAGAAGACAGCAGTGTTACGTGTTCTCAAGAAGCATCCAACCTGCCATGTGCTTGTCAAGGAACTCATGCATGCACTCACACAGATACCTCTCTGCTAGAGAAACAGAGCTTACTGCACACTAGTTTTCAGGCTCATCTTTCCAGTCATCCTTATCCCAATGTCCTTGTTGTTTAGGGGCTTTTGGACCGCCTGCTGTTTTTGCCATAATAATCTACAGAAATTTTACATGCAAATTCATTTTTGCTGAAGTTTCACAAAATAATAAAAGATTTCTATCATAAAGACTGTAAACTCTATTTTTCCTAATAATTGGATTTCATGTAAAAATATATGAGAGAAAGTTTTCTTCTATTAAAGCTTGTTTCTGCAGAAGTTAGGGTAACTCTCTGCATACAAGTATCAACTGTCTTCAAATAATAGTACTGCTATAGAAGCAGCCACATTCCAGATTATGAGATCTTGAACAAACGACTTCCTGGCTTCCAGAAATGAACAAACAACATTCTCAAGTAGCATTATGTTTACAACTTGCATTTCCAGGAGATTCCACCTATTTGCATGAGGGTTCTGCCAGGTTTTAATTCAGCACACAAATGACATGTAAGCTTACCTGATCAACCCTCAGGACAGTTACTGCTGCATTTGTAGCTAGCTTGATACCCCAGAATTTTCCAAGATACGTGTCTAACACGCCAGCTTCCAACATGTCCTTCACTGCAGCAGCTTCGGCCTGTCAGAAGGGGAAAAAACATTATTTAAAACTTTTCAGGCCTTCACCTAGCAAGGTGGTGTCACTTTCCTAATCTGATCTTCTCCCTTCAGAAAATCTTAATTCCTAAACCATTAGCAGGAACACAAAGGCAGTAATTACTGAAGACCTACTCCCTGTCACATTAGTTCAGTATCCCCCTCCACCTCTGACATAAGGCCATTATAACTATACTGAATTGAACTGCTTGCTGATAAAAAGAACATTTAGGAATTTCAATTCCATAAAGTTACTATTCTAGACTGTGCAACACAGAGCTTCCAACAATTTAAAATCATCTATGAATACTTCATACTGATAGAAGTACTATTAGGTATAACCCTGCACTGCAGGGCAACAATTAACATGAGAGACTATTTACCTCAATATCAAATCCAACGTTTTTCTTCCCTTCCTGATGCATGGCATAAAGTTTGGAGATGACCTCATTAGCTTTTACTCCAGAGTTTTCTGCCAGTGCTCGAGGAATGGCTTCAAATGCCTCAGCAAACTTCTTGATGGCATATTGGTCAAGCCCAGGACAAGTCTAAAATGAAGTAGAAAACCATGTCAGCATTTCAACAACTGTAAGATAGGGAGGCATTTCCCTCCCACTTGTTATTGCACATATATATATGCTGGTATGAAACAGTATTTGTATTTTTTTGCAAGATGTGTTTGTGAAGATGAAAAGCCAAGAAGCCTGTTTGCTGTACCTCTCCGTAAGATGTGATCTGCTTGGCTAATTCAATCTCTGTCGCACCTCCTCCAGGAACAAGACGTTTATCCTGTGGAAACACCAAACCAAAGCACAATGTTTTGCTGAAAGCATCCATTACTTCTTATTTTTTAAAGATTTTTCTAGTCTATCAAGAATGCAACAGAATTTTATTCCACACAGACTTATTAAGAACCCACTTCAGAACAAACATGCATTGTAAGGGAAATCTACCAGAATTTACTCATTCGTTCCAATGTCTTTGAAGAAAAACAGCTTCTTTTGTAAAAACCAATGTAATTATGAAGTGGGTTTTGTGTCTGGTTTTTTTTGGCTTTTTTAAAAAAAATTCAACTCCTGGTTAACTGTAACAGCATTCCTAGATTTTCTCATCTTTTCTATTATTTTGATGGGAAATATCATACAGGAAACCAATCTATTGTACGCTAAGTTTAATATGTCAACAGGTATTACAAGGTGTTGGGAGTTTTTGTTTTAATTTTAAATTAATCATTTTGTACATCCTTTGGCAGACCAGAATTTACTTATTAATTCTGGTCTCAGAGTTAACCTACAAAGTAATAATCTTAAAAAAACATGACAATTCCTGGAGACAATCAGAAACGTACAGTATTTCTGTACTCAAAATCAATGTCCATGTCTTGGTATGTAGAGGAGATTAAGATTCTAACAGTTTTAACAGTTTTTGCATGCTGTTTTCCAAGTAAATACAGGAATATTTCCTTTTGTATATGAAAAAAAAGGAAAAGTGAAATAATAATATTTAAGACCACATAAACTGCTCACAAAAAAAAAATCCTCTGTAAAGCCAAGTTCTTCAATCCATAAAAACCTACCTGTATTATGGGGAAGAAGCATGAGTTATCACCAATGAATTAGAAATTGAGTCTGCAACCAATCAGTTTCTCCTGATCGCAAGTGAAAAAGCTATCTAGCTTTTCTTCTGTGCCTGGTTTCCAAGGAACATTACAAAACACTTAGGAAGTAAGTCAAGAAAGAGCTGTCTGTCTTTAAAAAGTGGTAAAGGTAATCCACCTTCAAGAACTCTCTCATTACTGGAAAACTGAGTGCAGTCCATGTTAAGCACCACCTTTTCTGTATCCTATGTTCACAACAGCCGCCTTCTCTACACAGCCCTCTACACCTCAGTACCACACAGCCACCTCTCCAGCTCCTGAAGGCACCTAAGCAGATTAGTATCTGCAGTCACTGTAGCAAATGACCAGGCTCAAGCCTTGCCTCAGACTGATTCACTTCTCACTTTTGATAACTCAAGTGTTCATTACCTACCCTTGTGAGTACTTTGAAAGTATTGACACCATCATCCACTGCTCTCTCTATGTCATCCATCAGATTGTCTGTAGATCCACGAATGAGGATAGTGGAAATGGCACCATCCTCCTTTTCTGTTCAGAGACATGCATTACTGAATTAATTCATTAATCTCATATCCAAAACACATACAAGCACACTTTAGAACAGCAGTGTCAACAGTTCTACAGAACATACATACCATGCTTAAACACCACAACCTGTGTATCCCCAACCTCTGATAAATACACACTATTGCAGTGACCCATTTCTTCAAGAGTAGGGGGAGTCTAGAAAGAAAAACATGAGTGAAGAAATGAATTGATCAGTTCTCAGCTTCCTGCACCTCATTTGGGATGTACATACATACCAGTCTGGGTAGGGCTGTTGCACCAACAGTTTTGCACAGTCTTCTCAGGTCCCACTTGGAGTTCAACCTTAAAAACAAGTTTCCATAACAATGTTAACACATACAAGAGTATTGTCTTAACTTGGCAAATACATTTCATAAATCTGGTAATCTGAACGTTTTCACGCTCTCCTAGTACTTACCTGACTAACATAAGATTGTACTTGTTGGCATAATGAAGAGCCATATCTGCCACTTTGCCACCTGTTACTACTACGTTTGCTCCACTATCAGCAATAGCTTTGACTTGCAAATCCATTAGATTTTCTTCTCCTTTACTGAAATTCATCAGTTCTTCAGCATTCTTTATTAGGACAGTGCCCTAGTAAAACACATACACTGTGTTTTAGCATTAAACCACATGCCTACAAGTTTCTGACAAACCATTTTGTCTCCCAACCTATCTATAAACCTCAAGTCAACCTATTTCATAATACTGACACCCTCCCCAGGCAACGGGATAAAACAAGAGGGAAAAAAAAAAAATAAGGAAAACACCAGGCAATTCTAGACAACCTTGAGGTTCAGAAATTCAAGTTGTAGTTTGGCTCAAATTGCCCAACAAAACCAACACAATTTCCCCTACCTCAAAAACCCTGTGAAGCAATCAAGGTTAGGAACTTTCCTATTAACTTTTCTAATCAATATTCACCAAAATATCTCAATCACCAAGTGTCAAGAATATTTATAGCTAAGTCTAAAAATAAGAGCACAGATGCATAAATAGAGATCTAACTTATTTTGAGCTTTAACATACCTTAGTTTCAGTTATCATACCATCAAAAGGGCAGGAATACACAGCTATTTTTGCATCTTTGACAGAAGTAACATCTCCTTCAGTTTCTTTTTTAAAAACCATGCCATGCAGTACTGAGGAAGCAGAAATACCAGCACCCTGAAAGGAAATAAATGGAATCTGAGACTTTTTACAAGGGCAAGTAGTGATGGGACAAGTGAGAATGGTTTCCCACTGAAAGAAAGTAATTATAGATTAAATATCAGGAAAAAATTCTTCCCTGTGAGGGCGGTGAGGCTGCCCAGAGAAACTGCAGCTGCCACATCCCTGGAGTGTTCAAAGCCAGGTTGGACAGGGCTTGGAGCAGGCTGGTCTAGTGGAAGACCCCTGCCCATGGTAGGGGGCTGGAACTGGGTGATCTTTAAGACACGTTCCAACTCAACCCACACTGTTCTGTGATTCTATGAATGGGGGAACATCATACTACTGACCATTTGCTGTCAGAAAGCTGCACTACTCTGCCTGAAAAGCAGACCTTATAATCACTAGGAGGTAACACCCCAAGTGTAAGACTTTAGCCTATTCAGCAACAACAAACATTGTCTTAACAGGTTCCCATTTTAGATTACTTTCAATATTTATGATTTTTGTTTCTGAATGCTGCTACTGGGCACTAAACAAGAAAAGAAAAGACTAATTTCTAAAATTCAGTACACATGCCACAACAAAATTAGAAAAGACTCTCTGTAAATTTAAAGATTAACCTTCATTACACTGTTTACCTTAATAATTACAGTAAAGCCAGCTACTTCAAACTTACCACAATTTTACACACTCTGATATTATCAACGTTGAAATGACCAGATTCAGGAAGAATAGAAACTGGTGAAAAGAAAACAAAACAAAAGAAGAAGAAAAATAATGAATATGTCTTGCCTAATGAATAAAGTAGAACAATGACACCATAAATAATGCCTGGAATTTTTCTGAACTACTAAATTTCACTGTTTTGAGATGTTTGTCTAAATTCAAGACAATTACAACCCTCTAATAACTGGCATAAAGAGAAACAGAAATTTTGCTTTTACGTAGTAATAATCAGAAATAAACATTCATTCAGGCTGCTCAGTTAATTAAGCTCAAATATTCACTCATACAAGTAGAGTCAAGCGATAAATCTGACCCAGAGTATTTAGAGAAATCACCAGAACTAAAACAGAAGGGTTTATCCCAGAAATGTAAAGGGAGTAGAGCTCAACAGAACTACCGTCTTACTACCATTGCTCTGTGGCTGCAACTAATAACAGCTTACATGAAGTGCAATACATCCTCCTAATGATATAAAAAGAGGGAGAAAGATGGGTTTCTGCACTAAAAGGACTTGAAAGCTATTTCTAGAAATGCCTAGTAGGAAAGGCAAACCTTTTCTGAGCTACAATGCCAATGCAGAGCTCAACATGAGGAAGATTACCCTCATTTCAGAGGTAAAGGATTCCATCCAATCCAACCCACTAAACTAAACATACTTTCTATCTTACCTGAAGATATAATCACCATAAGCAAACCTACTAAGTTTTTTAGCTCTGTGCCCACACCTATTCCTGCCCACTCACCACAGGCCTGAGCAATAAGCTTTGCCAAGAACTGTTCATTGCCATATTGTTTGCTCATGACTGACGTGTGCAACAAAGATGCCACTTCTTCAACATCTCGAAGGTTCTTTGCAGAACAGCACACCAAGTCTGGAAGAATTTCTAGGGCTTTCTTGCAAGCCTTTTCATATCCTTCAATCACCTGTGCAGCAAACAGTAAATATTCACTACAACACTTCATACTGCTTTTATCTGCTTTTCAAATAGCCTTAAAAAATTAACAGATGCAAAAGTTTAGAGAAGCAAGCAATCACAGGCAACAGAACACATGGTTCCCCTTCAAACATCTTTATCTAAAAAATTAGGTGAGAAGAAAGCAGATGATTCACAGTATTATGACCCAAGAATACTGATCAGTGACAATCTGGACTTGAGCTGTATGTACTGTAATGAGAATAACTTGCCTCTGAAACAGATAACCCCATTCTCAGAAGGTCTTCTGCTAGCTCCAGAAGAACTCCAGCAAAAACAAGGACAAAGTTTGTTCCATCTCCAACTTCTTGTTCTTGCATGTGTGAAGCCATCACAAGCATTTTTGCAGCAGGATGCTGGACCTTTAAAAGAAGTTACACAATTTGGTGACCAACACCCCACCTAAGATTGCAGCTTCAGGCTTTTCTGTGCATCTTTCTAAGTTCTCTTATTTCAAATTGTACCTAGAAATATTAAAAGTGCACAAAATTAGAAAAGAAACCAGAAGATAATCTTAATTTGCTAACTTCCCTAGTAAGAAAAAGCACAAACATATATTCAAACAAAAAAACCCTGAACTGAACATTGCTGCTACAACATGCATTAGCCCTCCTTGACATTTGTTCTGAGCTACTTTTACAGGACGCAGTGGCTTCACAACTGAGTTCTGCAACAGGAAAACAGCCTGGAGTTTAGATCTTCACAGTGAATTCCTGTGAAATGTACAAAGTACATGCCTAAATAACAGTTTGATTTTAAGGGGAGTGGTGTAGGAAGGGTTCTGCTTAAAGATTGCACTGCTTCACTTTTTTTTCAAATAAATGCAACAAACCACTATATTCCTAAATATTTATACCTGATATTTTACACCAGAAAGTAACATCCAAAACATATCAGCTTAGGTCACTAGTAAGCAGATTATATTTTTTTTAAAACAGAACGGAGACTTCCACAGTTATTCTACTCACACTGAACACCAACACAATCCATTCAGTAAGGAAATACTTCATACTTACATTATTTCTATCACTAAATATAACATTCAGGAAGATATTATTCATGTTGGGTCACAAATATGAATCTGAAGTCAGAAGAAGAATCAGGACAGGACAGCCTTTTCATGCTTTTATAGTATTTACAGAAGGATGCTGCTATAGCCTCAGATTCTTAAATACAATTGATGGATTCTAAACAGTCAGGAGAACATGGCAAGCAACAACACTGGGAGATTAACTCAACAGCTATGTCATGCAAACTTTTCCAAATCACTGCATTTCTATATATATACTCTTTTAAACCTAATGGTTTTGGGGGAAAGTAGGGGATTATTAAGTATCTGCAACTATTAATGCTGCTTCACAAAAGAATTATACTCTTCACTGTGGACCTCAAATTCAGTGGGGGAAAAAAAAAAAAAAAAAGACTTCCAAAGTGACATACATAAATCATCTAGCAGAGTGACGTTTCCTTACTGACAGTCAGGACCAGAACAGCCCATGAGCAGAAATGCTGCTTCACAGCTGACATCATCTGAAGCAAGAAAACTTACCTCTAGCTCTCTCAGGATAGTAGCAGCATCATTTGTAACAAAAAGCTTTTCCAGATGGTTGATAACCATTTTATTCATTCCTAAGTGGGGAAACAAAACAATTTATAAAAATAATTAATTATGCAAACAATATTTTGTACACAGACACTGTTTTTTAACTTTCAGGTGTATCTTGCACATTAAAATGTTAGCCCTGTTTATAATTTAAGAACTTTAAAACATTTTTTGTGAAATAACGCTTGAAATGTGGGCATTAAGGAGAAATCAATAATTTCTGAGTAAGTAGTTTTCTGTTCAGAAATACCAGCATATTATTTAATTAAATGATACAGGAGAGTCTTTTGTTTCCATAGATCTGACTGAACAAGATTATGTCTACTATGACTACCTACCATGTTATTGTGTTTTCTTTAATTTTTATGTTTTTTCATATATTTCATACCGTGTTTCAAGGAGAACACAGTAACTGCTACAAAAACCTGGCAAAAGCAGACACTGAGCATAACTCAAGAGCTGTCAAAACAAAATCTGATTTCTACAGTCACAAAGGAATAGTCACATATTTGCAGCTCTAGAGCAAGCCCAATGTGTTTCTCCTAGAAACAAACAGCTACTTATTTGTTAAGGTATGTTTAGCCTCCAAACACAGCATCTGTCTCAAAAATGCAGCAATAATTTTAGGATTTATTTACCATTTGGTCCATATGCTGTACGGGTGGTTTGAGCAAGTTCTTTGCATGCCTGGATGTTTCTATAGACAGCTTCTTCTAGTCCTGAATAATGCTAAAGAGAAAAATGACTGATTTAGATTTAGGCTAACCCAAAAAAAGTAATGAACTAGTAAATTTTCATCAAAGCAGCATCAATCTACTGAGCCTCTCAAAGCTTATTAATACACATTTGGTATTTCACTTACAGTTTAAACAGATACCAAACCTTACCCAAGGACAGTGAGAAATACTGTGTACACCTTCTCAACTAGGCAGCTCAACTGGCACAAAAAGCTTCTAAACAGAAAATCTGAACAATGACTTGACTTGCAATACAGTTTGCATCCCCTCAGTCTTTCCAAAAAGTTTTGTGACATGCCAAAGAGAAACAGAAAACAACCAAGACCCAACTGGAGAGGGGCAAGGGTTTCTGTACATGCTTCTTTGCTCACGCCTTTGTATGCTACAAAAATCATTTTATTCAGTTCTACGTTCGAAACGTGTGGTTTGAAAATTCAGAATTAGAATGATTAACTAAAAAAATCCGTGCTTGAGAAGGTGATCAGCCCGGCTTCAGCTTGGAAACCTTAAGACAAGATGGGATCCCCAGAAAGGACCTTAAGAAAAAAAGCCAGGATAAAAAGTACTGTGCAGCCCGTAAGAGAAGGGAGAACTAGTAATGATGTTTACTCTCTAAACACAAACCAAACATCTTAGATTGCCAGCTGCCTCCTTGTTTTGCAGAAGACAACCCTTGCTGTTTCGGCCTTGAATTTTCTAACAGTGAGGCTACTCAGCTTCCCTGTTCAGCCCCTGCCCTGAACATATGCCATTATTTGGCTCCAAGGATTCTAAAAAGAAACACAAAGGGCTTTCAGAGCTGCTACCTCCACTCTTCTTTCTATTAAGTAGCAGCAAACGAAATTCTTCCCATTTTTTGAAGAGAGGCACTTTGGACAAGGGCCTGGAGAGACAGGACAAGGGGGAATGGCTTCACATTGAAAGAGAGCAGGTTTAGATTAAGTGTCAGGAAGAAATTCCTCCCTGTGAGGGTGGTGAAGCTCTGGCACAAATGTCCCAGAAAAACTGTGGATGCACAACCCTGGAAGTGTCAAAGACCAGGCTGGATGGGGCTTGGAGCTAAATGAATGGTCCCTTCCAATCCAAACTCTTCTGTTGATTCGATGAATAAAAAGGAAAATCCACACCTGCTTGCTTTCTGTCCACTTTTCAAAGAAAGCTTCTCCTTTATTAAGGCAGAGTCCTTCAACTCTACCAAAATCTTTATTATGTTAACGTTAAATACAATGAAACCGGACTTATTGGTAAGGAAATACATAGAAAACACTACATTGTTCTGCATCGCTGACAAAGGTTTCAGAAAAAGTCAAGCGGAATGACCCGGACGCTTCTGAACATCTTCAACTACAGGGCCCAGCTGAATGTTGCTGTCAGCTTGTCTGAGAGCTCTCGGAACAGCGAGGGCACGACCCGGGGCCCGGTGCATCCCCGGGATGAAGCGGCAGGGCCCAGCCCGGGAGAAGGGCGGGGAGCGGGATCCCGGCCCCGCAGGCAGAGAGTTCTGGAAGGCCGCGTGCGCCGCGCGCCGCCCTGCAGGGCCGAGCAGACACCGATCCCCGCAGCGCCAAGGCCGCGGAGGGGCCCCGGGCCGGGAGCGGGGCAGTGCGCGAACCCCCCGGGCCCCCGCCCCGCGCGACACGTGGTGCCGCCCGGCCTGCCGGCCTTCCGGGGATTTCCCCGCACCGCCACCCTGAGACTCCTCCCGCACCCATCCATCCATTTATCCGCGCATCCATCCAAAGGCGGTCTCACCTTCGCCCCCTCCTTGAGCATCTGGGCGAAGCCCGGGGCCTTGGGGACGTGCAGCGCCATCTTCCCTCCACTGCGTGCCGGGGCTGCGGCGGCGGGAGCGCGCGGGGCACGGCGGGAGCGCGGGGCCGCGCAGGCGCGGGGCGGGTCGGGGCCGCGCCGCCTGTGCCGCCCCTCAGGCCACGCGCGGCGTGGGGTTCGCTCCGCTCCGACCTGGCCGGGTTCGCAGCCGGGGCCGTGTCGGGCCGGTGGGATGGCTGCCTCCGAGCCCTTCCGCTCCCTGTGCGGTTCGGCAGACCGTCCCCCAGGAGTTCCTCGGTACGCTTTGCGCTGGAAGTTCCAGGAAGAGTGCAGAGTTTTCATGGCCGCCGATCATAAACGCTCGTCACAAAACTGAGCAGACTCCAGTCAAGCGTTTTGCTTAGCACATACTTGTCCAAATGGAAGCACAGTACGCAGATAAGAAAACGAAGTATCATAGAACCACTGCGTGGTTTGAGTCGAAAGGGACCTTAAAGCTCATCCAATTTCAGCCTCTGCAATGGGCAGGGACACCTTGAGCTAGAGTGGATTGTTCCAAGTCCTGTCCATATTGGCCTTAAATACTTCCAGGGATGGGGTAGCCATAGCTCTGGACAACCTGTGCCAGGGCCTCGCCACCCTCGCAGGGAAGAATTTCTTCCTAATATCCAATCCAAACTTGCTTGCTTTCAGTTTGAAGCCGTTTCCCCTTGTCCTGTTAGCGTCCACAGAAATCAGATTTGTTACCCGGTGTGCAACATACCAATAATGAGACACTCAAGAGAGTCACTGACAATTTATTTCAGAGTTGCACAAATGTCCGTGCTTAGCGGTCTTCCACAAATAATGCGTGCCGACTATGAAAACTTTTTACTATTAATACATTTTAGCAAACGAAGGAGATTGCGTTCATTGGCTGCAAGTTACATAGTTCTCTTATTAATTAGTATTCTATCTGCTGTTTTTTAATGATTCTTGCTTCTCATGCCAATTAGTCATTTGAGTCAGTGGGTTTCTTAGGTTGGTGGTCCATGAGTTAGTGGTATTGATCTCCCCCTGCTAGATTTACCCTTCACCCAGTTTGAGCTGATTTCAGCACAATTGCTGAGTTGGCTTTATTAGGTTTTTTTCTGCCAGATGCCCTTGTGGCCCAGAAATTCTGCATTCTTTGTGTCCACTATCCTTCCTACTATCCACACTAGTGGGTATGCTTCTTCCCTTTGTCTTCCTTCCCCTACATCTGAGGTCATTAAAGCATATCAAGCCCTAACCCTTAACAAGGCAATTCTACCAACAAGTAATTTGCTTTTCTGGCACCTGGGCATCACTTAGGACTTGCTTGTTAGTTGCTATCTGTTTCAGGGATTAAACCTCCCTTCTTGTTGATTCGGCTTGAAAGTATACAGACCAAACATTAAGGAATATCCTTATGAGAATTTTATATACTCCACATTTTGCGAAACTGTCGCTGCATGCCCTTGTAAATAGTCTCTTTCCTGTCTTCGTAGGCTCCCTTCAAGTGCTGGAAGGCTGCAATTAGGTCACCACAAAGCCTTTTCTTTCCCAGGCTGAATCCCAGTTCTCTCAGCCTTTCCGTGCAGCAGACGTGCTCCATCGTGCTCCATCCCTCTAATCATCCTGATGGACTCCACTGGACTTGCTCCAACAGGTCCCTATCCTTCCTGTGCTGGGACCCCAGAGCTGGATGCAGTACAGTCAAGTCTTTGTTATCCAAGGTAATGCCAAGTAATATGCTCTCTGCAGAACATGGTGAAGAGCAGTTTGGAGGCTCACCTTGACACCTCTACAGGTAGTTGAGGTCCTGCCAGGAGGCAGTGGATCTGCTTTAAGTTTAGCAAGTTTTATTAACTTTACTTCTGTGCCACACAAAGTGCAGTATCTGAGCCTGTAATCCAACAGAGATTGTTACTCCACTTCTATAGTGGGCTGCCTGCAAGGTTCATTAAATCACTTCTTATGGGTTGCTTAGATAACCTCAGAAGAACACAGTTTAGTTTTACTGTTCTGTAATTCTTAAAATTAAATCGATTTACCCTCTAAAACAGGGTTACAGGGTAACAGTTTTGTACACTGCCCCTGGAGGTATAAAAAACAGTAACGATAGAGGAAAACTAATTAATTTGCCCCACAAGTGAACTTCAGAAATTCTGTATGCAGTTTTTGCAAGAAGTATTTGGAGGTAGATGCCACTTGAAGCGAAAGAGGGAACTTACTCAGCCGTGTCTATCATGCCCAAGGAGTGTGGGCATTTCCAAAAAGAATTTCTGGGGCATAACCCCATTTATCCCTCTCTTCTTTTTTCCAATGTATCTTGCACCACACTGCAGCAAGGGAAGAAGGAAATATCCATCCCGTTCTAGGGTTAAGATACTTTATAAAGCAACTTCTATAATCTAATGTTAGCCATGGAGAACAGAGGAGGTACTTACTCCTAAGTCAGCACAGAAAACTTCAGATTGTGTGAATTGATGGATGTCTGCTAGTGATACAGCTTGAATAATTCTTTGTACTTTGCCTTAATTCTACAAGTCTTTGTACAATTCTTTCTCATTATAATCTACATTTGTGCCATTGCTGTCTTCTGCTGTCTCCAGGTATTTGTGAGGAGTTTAACCAAGTGTCAGATCCTGCACCTGGGATGGGGCAGTCCTACCTGTATGCACAGACTGAGGAACAAGACACTGGAGAGCAGTGCTGGGGAAAGGGACTTGGGGATCCTGGTCTACAGAAAGTTGGATATGGGTCACAAGAGGGCCAACTGTGTCCTAGGGGGAATCAGGCCCAGCATCACCAGCTGGGCCAAGGAGGGGGTTGTCCTGCTGTGCTGTGCTGTGCTGTGCTGTNGTCACAGCAGAGTTCAAGTTCGATCGAACTGGGAGGCGGATATCAGACCAGCCCGCGCTGGGTCCGTGATCATCCACACTCCGACGTGCGGTTTCCAAAGTCCAGTTTTTATACAGTTTATTTTTCCTCGGGCCAGGATTTTCTTTTGGAAATGGCGTTCTCATTCAGGTTCTGATGGTGTTTTGCCGAATCTGAATGGGGTTCCGAGGGTTTGGCTCAGCCTGCTTTCAGTTGCAGAGAGGGTCCCTGTCCCCAGACATCCAGATGTAAGTTTTCGGGGTCCCCTCTTGAATTGGAGCAGTTCTGGCTGTTTTGATCCAGGGATGGGCTCATTCTCCTCTGAAAGCCTCAAGTATAATCTTGGCTGTTGAGAGCTGTGAGGACTGAGCTATTCGGTCTGGGGATGGGCCCATTTTCCTCTGAAAGCCCAAGTATAATCTTGGCTGTTGAGAGCTGTGAGGACTGAGCTGGCATGTTCTTTTCACTTGTAGATTTGACCCTGCATTCTTCCACGATCGCCTTTTGCCTCTTGCCTGTGTTTTCTAACAACTTTAAGAGTTTAGTTTCTCAACCCCCCCAATCAATATGTATCATTAATAACAGTGCCCCTGCAGGACTCCAAGAGTGCCAAACTGGAACAGTGGAAAGTCCCGGGCTGGTAGCTGAATGGCAGGATGTCCCCGGCAGGCAGGACAGGATGTCCCGGCAGGGCAGGGGGTGCAGGGTCACACTGTAGCAAAAAGAGCAGTGCTGAAGAAGCTGCAAAGGCGGGGCAGAGCTGGCCCAGCTCCAGCGGGACAGGCGGAGGAGCTCAGAATTCCAGGGCAGGAGAGCAGATGATGGTAGATTTCCCAGGGCCGGATTTTCTGGTGACATTGAACTTCTCACACAGCAAGCAAGAGTGAAGCTGCCTCCTTTACCTGCCCCAAAACTCACATTATCTTCCCCTCTGAGATAAACTTGCAGAGACAAAAGATGAGTAGCCAACTGCTACAACTCCTCTCCTTTAGCCCCTTTGTTCTGCCTGAGTACCTATAAGAACCCAGTAGTTAGTTTCCTAGCAACTTTATGGGGAAAAATTCTAGAAGTAAAAGGAGAGACAAATCTAACCCCCAACACCACCCTACCCACCACATGATGGGCTAGAGAGGAGAGCAGGCAACTCAAAAGGTAAAGATGACAAGTTGAAGTAAGAACAATTTACTGGAAACACCAATGAGTTTAGAAAACAAGCACTAACACCAACCATACTTCTGGCAGAGGAAATCAGAAATTCACACAGAAAACCCCGAATAGTAGACAATACCTGACAATACCCTCCACAGCGCTTACTCGAGTGGACTTCAGTGATCCTTGTGGGTTCCGTCCAACTCAGGATACTCTACGATGCTGTGATTTCTGAACTGCCCTCTTGGTAAAGTGCTTTTATCAAAGCTTGTGCTACCTACATTTCTTAAAGCCAGAATACCACTAAAACCATAATATATACGTATATTTGTGACTCTCAGTGTAGACAATATATATGTATTAAGCTGTATTGAATTAACACTAAAACATCTCCTTGTGTTACAACCAGGATTTCTTTGGGACTCACTGTCTAATCACGAGTTTGACTTGGCCTTGATCTTTTTTTAGTTATGCATCTACACCATTTATTTTCTGCACAGACATTGCCATGCTAAAGGACCATGGAAAGGTCAGAGGGTTGGCTATTGGCCGCTGGCTGCACTTTCACCACCCAAAATCTATAACTGTGCACATGGAAATCCCCAGCTTATCTGTAGGCACTTGTTTGCCAAATTCTAAGGTGGTAAAATTTTATACTGGGAAGTTCATAAAAAGGACAGAATGTTAATTTTTTGCTTATTCAGCTGTGGGAACTTGAGCAGTGGAAAAGAAGGTTTTGGAAAGCATCTGCTGAAGTATGGGTAGAACAATTGTGTTTCACCAATAATACTGGCCAGTGGAAAAAAAAGTGTGTGGCATCTTGAGGGAAGGCTAAGGGCCATACTGAGTTTGCACAGAATCATGTTTAAACCTGAAACAGTAATTGTGAATCACATAGTCCTGAACATTCAGAACAATTCTCTTAAAAACAGTAGCAAGCAGTTACTTTAGCGTTCCCAGAGACTGTACTTATGTCACTTGCAACATAATGGAAAGGAACAGACTAATCAACTAATGCAATCAGCTAAGTACTACTTGCTTTACAGGTCCTGGGTTAAACGCACCCTCATCCTGGGCTTCTCTTGCTTATGCAGGGGTTTGCAAGCTAAACAGGGAAGCAAGATTTCCTTACCATTTGGTATTCTTACCTCACTGTATACTCTCTCTGCTATAGCTAATCCAGTTAGCTTGAGTCACAGAAAAGCATTTCTGGAGATTTTAGAGGAGTATTGCCTTAGCATTGAAGTGTTCAAAAGACTTTTAGACGAGGCACTGAGGGAGATCGTTTAGTGGTGAGTTTGGCACTGCTGGGGGAACAGTTGGACAAAATGGTATTAGAAGTCTTTTGAAACATAAATGATTCTGTGATTCTACCTGCACAAGTGACAAGAATTCAGAAGTTCCTCAAAACAAGCAAATTGAAAAGGATGATCCAGAAAGTCTCAGAAAGGAATGATGATCCAGAAAGATCCAGTCTCAGAAAGGAATAAATGCTGTTTATATTGAGTTTGTATTGCAGGTACAGTCAAGACACGTCTTGTGACACTGGTTCAGTACTTAACAAATACAATCCAAGAGCCTTTATTTCATGAGAGAAAGCAAAATTGTTGAGATCCTTCTTGCTGTTTTTGTGATACATGTTATAAAATAATTTGTGCTGGAGAATTAAATATTTCAGCCTTTGCAAAACCAGTAACAGAGGAAGAAGGCTATTTGCACCAGAAAAGGAGGGAAACCATCAAGCACAGAGAGACTGTCTCTAAAAATGTGTATTCTAATGGAGAATTTTCATCTGACAACACCTCCGCGATATATATGCAACCGAGATCAGATAATGTGCGTCACCAAAGATGTGTATTCCCGAACCAGGTTCCAGTAAAAAGAATGAAATATGCATCCCTTCCTGGAAAATCTTTCTTAAGTATTCATCCCTTCCTGGAAAACTTTTCATCAGACTGGCAGCAAGACGTGAATATGCTAAAGAAACAAGAGCAACAAAAGAACGAGAAAAAACTCTGTTCAGTAGGAAAAACTGTATAAAACGGGATCCTGCAAAGACAGAACTTGTGAACCACAGGGAATTGGTACTATACGGTCTGATTCACTGTCTCACCCAGTGTCGACCCTGGGCTTGGCACTGTTTAGTTTGTGACTTTTTCAAAACTTATATTTTCTAAATTAATAAATTCTCTTTAATTATTAATTTGGCTACATCGTTTATAACAATTGTCATAAGAAGAAAACGTAATTGGGCAAAAATGACATGTCCTCTAGATGGTGAGTTCTGTTTTGTTTGAGGAAATTAAATGCAGGATAAGATAAGGGCTAGCAGAACACCTCTCTTCAGTTTTCAGCTTGGTCATATGGGAACTCTCATCCAGTGAAGTGCACAGAAGCCTGGAAATACCTGGAAATACATGCCTACTGCCACTGAAAGTTCAGCTGTTCTTGTCGGGTGGAAAGGACTTACCAGGACCTATATGGTGATGGAAACTTGGAGAACACCAAACTGAGCAGTGAGGGGAAAAAGGAGTTTTAGGCTGTAATTGGAAAAGATTTCTGCAGAAATAATACTCAAATGAAGTAATGAAGAGTAGAATAAATAACATTTTTCTGCAGCCTCCTGGAAACAAGCTGCTACCACACCTGATATGCATTTCTTTCGGCTCTGAAAACACTAAGAAAAAAAAGAAAAAAAGATAGCTAAAAAGGTAAAAAGGCAGGATTCTGAGATCTAGACCATAACTTATGCTGTCTAGTGCCTGAGGCACTGACATCTGTGGTCTTCTTTCTTCACTTTGTCACTTTGTGACTTTGATGCCCAATTTGTAATTTTCTAAGGATAGTCTTGTTATAAAAATGTAGTACATATTGATCTGGGGATGAGATATTAAATCACACAGCTGCCAGGAACCATGGCAGAAGTGGCCGGAGGAGATCAACTGAGGAATGTAAAATCCGATCTGCAAGTGAAAAGCCGAGCAGGCTCAACCCCCAGCCTCAGACAGCCAAAACTGCACCTACACAGAGTGGGAGCCCCAGTCCACATCAAGCCGTCTGGAGACGGAGACCCCTCTTTGCACCTGAAAGCAGGTTGTACTAATCCCAGAAACTCCATTCAGATTCGGCTCAGGAAGAAATTAAAACTGAATAGAAAGACCTATGAAAGTCATAATCCGACCATCTCTGAGGAAAAGCCTGGCCTGGAGGAAAATAAACTGTATAAAAACTGGGCCCCGGGAACAGCACATTGGAACAGATAACCAAGGATTTGGTGAGGGCCAGCCTCTTGTCTGTCTCCCAGTTCGATCGGACTTGAACTCTGCTGTGGCGGGAATCTTTGCTGGTTCCGTTGTAATTTGGCTGTTTTGTGGTTTTTTTTTTTTTCTTTTTTGCAACCAACCTAATTGATTTTGGAAAATAAAACTTTAATTTTTGATTGGAGATTTGATTCACCATATTTATAACAGTCTAAACCAGTACTAGATCTTCAGGACAGAGACAGAGGCTTTACCAATTTTTAATACTTTGTTTCTCTGCCTAAATGATTTTGAAGACCTTCCCCAAGTAACTAAAAATTTTGTTTCTCATATTATCCCCATTATTATTTGAGGATTAATTTTAGGTTTATCTGAATATACCTGTTGAGAAATTCATTCTCCAGAACTCAGGTCAGTGAGAGTCCTCTGGCCCAGGGTCTGCAAGGGGACTGTCCTGCTTGCTGCCCACATTGACTGTGACCCACCAGCATGAGTTAGGGAACTTCAGCATGTCCCATTATTTCCTGGCTACTCTGTCAGCTCCATGTATCTGCCAGCAGCTTAGAAACTGGCCTGAATCTGTGCCTGGTTGTGACTCAGAAGAACTCTGAATACACCCCTGCAGCCTTCGTTTCTGCACTGCAAAGCCTGCCTAGCTGTAACTAAGAACCATAGCTCACACTATGGAAAATGCATAGTCTTTCCTACATGGTTCTTGAGGTGTTTAAAGAAATGTTAATGAATAAATGCTGTGCACTTATGCAAAACAGGAGATACTACACCACATACAAATGAGGGAATCATGCCATAGTGTAGTATGGGCCAAAAGCCATGGAATGGTTTCATACCAAAAGTTGAGACTATCGCATGGGACTTCTTCTCAGTCTTGCATCCTAAATCCCCAAAGTGGGATCTTCTGTTTGAACAGTAGATACACACTGCCTAAAAAATCTGTTATGCTGAAGACTGTACTACTTATTTTTAAAAATAAAGTGACATATATATACATACATACATAAATAAAATCATTACAGACAGTTAACCAAGGTATCATGCATTATTATGCATCTTTATGGCCCAGGTTCTGAGTTTATTGACTAAAATATGGGCATCAAAGAGAAGACTGTGGGGAGACCTTATTGTAGTCGACAGCTGCCTCAGATCAAGGGGAAGTGGAGGGGCAGCACCAATCTCTTGACTCTGGTGATTGGTGAGAGGACCTGAAGGAACAGCTATGAAGCTGTGTCAGGGAAGGTTTAGGCTGGATATTAGAAAGTTTTCTTTTCCCTGAAGTTGTGCCTCCATGATTCTAATCCTCTACAATACAGTGTAACCAGCAATTTGTTTTCAGTGTTGAATTTCTATTACTGCTGACATGTACAAAAACCTACAAAAGAAAATGCTCGGTTGTGATGAGACTTACAAAGGATTATGAATGTGAGAGCTAATAATTGATATTACATACTAGAATCACACTCCAAGCTGAAACAGTGAAGAGTGCCATGTATAATATTTTTACTGTTAATTTTTTTAAAATGATTTTTCCCACTGATGATGCAGGTTAAGTTACTAATAGCAGTGTGGCTTATTCAGTTAATCTATTGTCAGATTTAGGAGTTATAATAAACTATCTCAGAGCATCAGTAGGGTGAACGTAAGGGAAATCTTAGAACAAGTGGGATTATCAGTTGTATAACACCATTGTAAGGTTTCAAAAAGTTGAAAGTCCTGCAGACTTCTCAGTAGCTCTAAAGACTAGATTATTTTTAGTTGGGCATGTATCTCTACTTGCCTGTGTTAGAAGATTCCATACACATGCTTTCAATGTTTCTCCCTGGAAACTAGAATAAAACAGTGAGTCCTTTGCACAGCATCTAACAGTCTCACAGAAACCTGCTACTTTAACTTTTTGTGTCTGTTTCTTGTTTTAAGGAAGCTGTAGTGGTTTGAAAGCAAAACAAGTGAGAGGCTCCAAGTTAGAAATACAATTTAATAAGAAGAAAGGGGAAAAAAAGTAGAATAAAATAAAATAAATGCAGTAATACAGAAGACCACTGACAGAGTCAGAATACAACTTGAGCAGGGTGATGGAAGCAGTCCAGATGAGGTGGTCTTCCTGAAGCAGTGATTCCTTAGAAAGGTCTGGTAGCTCTGGTCCTCTGGGAATCCAGTAGGTAAGGGCTGCTTGTACTGTCTCCAAATCCCAGATTATATCCATGTGAGAATGCTTGGTTCCTTCCCCTGGGTGGAGCATCTCACAATGGGATGGTGAGTCATACAGGGGGTCCTTGATGGCCCATTAGAGAGAGATTACTCCCGAAGGGAGTTATCTGTGAGTCATACAGCAAGGCATCTGATGGGCCATTACCAGAAGATAGCCCGGGGGGAGGGGGTCTGGGAAACACTGCTCCAACAGTTGGATTCAACAGTTCATGAAGATGTTGATAGAATACTTTTGTACATCCTATACTACAACCCAGGACAGAAGCTTAAGTAAGATTGTGGTGAAATTTGTGAATGGTGGTCTGAAGAGGAACAGCAAAAACTTCTAATATGTGGGTGTACAGAACTTAAAAGAAAGGGGGTTCCTCAGCAAGAAATTGGACAATGTTTCTTAATTTTCACTTTTTTGGTAATCCTTAATGGCAAATTATGGCTTGTAAAAATATTTTGTAGAAGGGAAAATACTTGAAACTGTTTTCATATACTTTTTTTTTCATTTTAAAAATTCAAAACCAGTCTGTCATGCATGCCACAGTTTTTGTAACTTTTGAAAGTAATGCTTTAAAATTAAATATCATCAACTGCTAAGCTGTGGTAATACAAACTGTCAGTTCTCTGCACAAACAGCACTATAACTTTTCAAGAATTGTGAGTTATATTAATAGCTGGATTATTTCATTTTAAACCACTGATTAGATTTATGGCTGTAAACTCCGAGAATTAGGTGAATGGGATGGGAATTATTACTCTTTTAGCTAGTTCAGTAGTAATTTTCTAATTTTGTCTTGTGTTTGAAGACTTGAAATTCTCAAGTAACAGACAATTTGATCATCTAAATTGTAACCTAGAACATACAATTTTTCCAAAAAATGTATTTGCACAGGTTTTTTTTTGTTTTGGTTTGGTTGTTTTTGTTTTGTTTTTTTTTTTAATCAGGGTTTGGATGCCTCAAGCAGGACCTGCAGAAGCCTGTCTCTACTTCATGATGCTAAAACAATTAGCTGATACTGCCAGTGGAACTTCTTAAAAAATTACTACAGGTTTACTTTGGAGATTTCATTTTGCTTTTGGATTATTATGGATGATAATATGAAGAAAATCATAAAATCAAAACAAGGTTGTCACTAGGGGGTAGCATGAATGTGGAATGGGGCACCAAGGTTCTTTTTTGGACAAAAATTGCTGTAGCAAAAGCAATTTCTTAAAGTGATTGAGGAGTTTTACATTAATGTGCCGTATTGGTGAACAGCCAGTAGCAACATAGTCAGTGGGTTTCAAATGCACAAGAGGGTCATGGACCTGTTGGAGCGAGTCTGGAGGAGGCTACAGAGATGATCAGAGGAATGGAGCACCTCTGCTATGAGGAAAGGCTGAGAGAGGTGAGAGTATTCAGTTTGAAAAAACAAAAAGTTCCAGGGTGACCTAATTGCAGCCTTCCAATACCTGAAGGGAACCTACAAGAAAGATGGAGAGGAACTTTAGACAAGGGAGTGACAGGACTAGAAAGAATGGCTTCGCACTGATTGAGAGGAGTTTAGATTGGATATTAGGAAGAAATTCTTCCCTGTGAGGGCGGTGAGGCCCTGGCACAGGCTGTCCAGAGCTGTGGCTGCCCCATGCCTGGAAATGTTCAAGTCCAGGCTGTATAGGGCTTGACCAATGTGATCTAGTGGAAGGTGTCCCCGCCCTTGGCAGGGTTTGGAACCAGAGGATCTTTAAGGTCCCTTCCAACCCAGGCCATTCTGTGACACTGTGAATTTCTAGAATGTGCCCTCTGAGGGACAGCATTGAAGAGCAGGCTTCTGTAAAGAGCTGCTTCTAGTCATACTATGGATTAGGTGTAAGGAAGGGATTTAATAGTTAGAGCTTATTCTCTGTTGTCTGGAATTACTGGTTTTCAAAGGTAACTCATATGTTTGAGAGTATTAATGCCAATCAGTCAAAAAACCTGCAGCAAGCATGTTTCAGTTTAAGTGATAAAACCATCAGGATTCTTTCCTCTGGGTGGAGTACTTGAAATCAAACAAAAAAGATGGGCATTTTTAAAATTTTGGGCTTTGTTTGCTTGGGTTTTGGTGGAAAACTCTGATGACAGAGTCAATTTACATTTCTTTATTGTGAAAAATACAATTTTGAGAAGCAGTATGTCATCTTGAATAATTAATTAGATGATGTTGAGTCTTTCATGTCAGTATTGCACTTTGTAAGGACAGACGAAGGGGAGGGGAGAGGAG